>JADWQK010001811.1:0-106596 GCA_017933935.1 Sesamia nonagrioides
ACTCTAAACATTGTACTTATGTACAAGACTGCGTTTTTTTTTTTTTTTAATAATTACATGTGTCTGTTACGGCAAAACTCAGAATCTTTAGTCTTTAGTGGTCACGACAATAAGTTATGCAAAGGTGTAGTGAAAATAATAGCGTGTTTAAGTGAAATAATAATATTTACAGACTTGACAAGATGCACTTGTTGATCTAACATATTATAAACATGAATAAATCTCGTTCCGTTCGGAGATTTTCTTAAATCAACTGATTAATAGTCGATTAATGACAATCTCCGAAAGGCTTACTTTGGTCAGCAGCTAAGTGGAATATACAGCATGGCAATAAATATTGTTTGCGTGACAGAGCGAGAATCATAAGAAAAAGTTTACACGAAGCAACACTGCGGCTCAAGTAACTTGTTCGTTGTGAACAGTTTCCGTCACCAATCAATCTTAGTATGTCACTAGAGCGCCACGTATCAATGGTAGAACAAGCAACCGTCAACAACTGTCGACGTATTGGTGGTTACCGTCAACAAAGTGCCGTTCGTGTATTAGATGGAGAAGGGTGCTTAAATACATGAGCGGCGTGTTATTGATAGCAGTCGTCCGTTGCTTATATGTAGGTAATTGTTTCAAAAACACACAGAAGCACTAGAGCTGTATAATCCCTGGCTAGACTATGGATGACTTTTAGTATTCAAAACAACTAACTTAATTACTATATTGTCCTAATTAAAAGTAAAATGAGCTTAATGGGCTGATGGCATGGAAACGGAAAAAGTAACCCAGCCTTTGTTAGCAGTAACGAGAATACCTTTCTGACTAAATAGTCCAGCGCGAACTGTATGCCTAGTATGAGTTTTCATTACGAGACTCGATCGTCGATATCGAGCGCGTTTGGCGCTCTCATTGGTTGAGAGTTCTTACAACCTTGAAGCGGGCCAATCGATGAGTCAAATGCGCTCGATATCGATGATCGAGTTTCGTAATGAAAACTCATACTAGGCCTACTGATGTAGTTATTGTGAGTTGAAATGAACGTGTGGCATGAATGCGTGGTTGTACTGTACAAGAGCCTGGGTATACCTTCACCTTTCATCTCTGACAGCTCGTTCTCCATGAGCATGAGCGACAGCGAGCGGTCCTCGCTGCCGCTGTCGCTGTCGTCGGTGGAGAGCGCAAAGGGCACGTCGGGTCTCGCCGGGGACCCCGCGCCGCTCCACGCCGCGCCCACACGGAGGGCACGCACGTCCGGGGCGAACGGACCCGGGGGCGCCGCCGACCGGACCTAAGGGAAGATCATCATCATCAACCTTTTTATCGAAGTTTTTGGCGGGAAAGTTAAGCTGAGTGTCATTTTTCATTAGGCTTTTAAAGTACTTATAGTCATCATCATCATCAACAACCTTTTTATCGTCCCACTGCTGGGCACAGGTCTCCTCTCATACAGAGAAAAATTGAGCGTAATCAGCATGCTTGCTCAATGCAGGTTGACGATTTCAGACTTTATAAGTACTTATAGTGTTGTTTACTAAATAAAAGTGCGTGATGTATGTAGTAAAAAGTGCATTCAGTAAATAATTCATAAATTACATTTGAGATATCGCAGCATAGTGGCCTCATCATGACTTTGCCTCAAACCTCTCTTGTGGACAGTTCACGCAGCCGTCTTTTTCGATATGAATGAAAATTCATTACGAATTGGCCTTTATAATAATCCCAGCACGTAACATTGGCTAAATGGACAAATCGTGCGAAGCCAAAGAATAATGAAATAAATAATTATAAAACTTTTTTATCTTCCCACTGCTGGGCACAAGTCTCCTCTCATACGTAGAAGGATTAAGCGTAATCACCACGCTTGCTCAATGCGGGTTGGCGATTTCAGACTTTAAAATTCTTCTTGGTTTTCTTAAGGTTTCCTCAAGATTTATTTATTTATTTATTTAATCCTTTATCTGTTAACATTACAGGTAAGACCCAATGCGATAACAAGGTATTTAAAACATGACAAATCTACTTATATCTAGAGAAACCATACATCATAATAAACTAAATACTTATTAGCTTACACAAATAAAATAAAATAATAATAACTGAACTAGCAATGCTCCTAAAAATCCTTTTAATAAAGTAATTTTTAATTATAATAAAAAATTAAGATTTATCTATCTCGAAAACACAAATTATGTAACAAAATCTTTGTGAATTCACTCGGCTGACATGTAAAAATGTCTATTTGCTCGTGCACAACATTAATATCACGAATAGCTTGCGTGACCGCGGCTTTGGCCAATAAATTAGTCCTAGCCACAGGCACCGCCAACAGAGGCTGACGCCGCCGCCTCCCTACATATTTGTCTGGTACCCAGAAACTAATTGTTTTTAGGACATCAGGGTTATGTACCAGTCCCCGAATCAATTTTACCAGATAAGTGGCCAGAGTAAATTCTCGACGCACCTTCAGTTGGTTGTACCCGACCATGCCCAAGACGAATAGAGAAGGGTACAACAACGGATACAACGGGTACACACCATACAACTTATAGTACAAGTGACGTGTGAATTTATTCTGCACGCGTTCTAGCATCAGTGAATATTTACTCTCATGAGGCGCCCATATGATAGCACTGTGCTCCAAATGACTTCTGACTAATGCATCATATAGGGCTCGGACTGCAGAGATATTTGTGAAATCACGTGTTTGTCTCAATAAGAATCCTAGATTTCTATACGCTTTCTTACAAATTTTAATTATGTGCTCACGGAACAATAGGTCGGAGGACATGTAAACACCTAAATCGCGGACCTGTGTGACTCGTTGCAATGGTGTATTTTCGAGCATGTACTCATGAAGCAGAGGTGAACGCGCGCGAGTAAAACTTATCATTGAGCATTTTGACACATTGAAATACAACTTATTTTCATGACTCCATTGAACTATCCTATCAATGTCATCCTGCAAGCACTTGCAGTCCGTTTCATTCCTAATTTCAAGCAGCAACTTGAGGTCATCTGCAAACAACAAACAAGAGCCATGTTTGACGACTTCCGGTAAATTATTTATCATAATTAAAAATTCCAGAGGCCCCAGATTGCTGCCCTGACTCACTCCGGATCTGGTGTAATATGAATTAGATTCCCAACCATTGTAGTCGACATACTGCTGCCTCTGTTTCATGTAACTAGCAAAAAACTGTACTAATTGCGGCTTGCACCCAACCTCGGTCAGCTTCCTTAATAAGATATCGTTATCCACAGTGTCAAATGCTTTTCTAAAATCAAGATAAACCGCGTCAACCTGCACTCCAGCATCCACCGCTGGCACCACCCTCGTCATAAAGCTAAGGAGGTTGGTGGCTGTGCTTCGACCCGGTCTAAATCCGTGTTGTGCGTCCGACAGTTGTCCGCGTATCTGTGCCTGTAAGCAGCGCTGCAACGCTGACTCAAACACTTTAGCCGGAGTCGACAACACGGCCACTGGTCTATACCCATCAATGCTAGATCCTGCCTTACCTTTGGGTACTGGAATGACTCTGGTGATTTTCCAGCGGGTCGGAAAAGTTGTCGAGTTCAAGCTTGTGTTAAATATATAACGCAATGGTTCCGCCAGTACTCTACTACAGTCTTTAACAAGAAAAGCTGGTATACCATCCGGACCCGCCGATCGCTTGGCCTTTAAGCGTACAAGGGCAATGCGTACGTCCTCGACAGTAAGCTGCTCGATCTCCACCTCTGTACAGTTCCCCATCTTCGCCGATGCTGACGCCTCTTGTGGATTCAGTCGTGGCGGTTCAGTACTATATACGGACTCAAAAAGGCAGCAAACTGGTGAGCACATTCGCTGTCAGATAGATACTTACCGTCTTTTACAATGGCATGTCTACCCATTGCACCTCGCTGTGATCTTATAAACTGCCAAAACGACTTTGGGTCCTTAGCAAATTGACATTGCATTTTTGTTTTGTGTTGTAAGTAAGCAGTGTTAATTAATTTCTTAATATGGGATCTCAATTCTGAAAAATTAGAGTAATCCATGCTACTTTTGTTTCGTTTATACCTTTTGTGAAGTACCGCTTTTGTTTTTAACCCGCTTATTATCTCAGTCGAATACCACACCGGATAAACAAATTTTGATTTTCTACAATGTTTCCTTAGAGGGACACTTTCATCTAATATACTATAAATTTTATTATAAAAAAAGTCTAAGATATCTTCTAAATCTGTCATATCATACATTGCACTCCAGTCAGTCGACCCCAACATTGAATATAACAACTCATAATCCGCTTTATAAAAATTGTATTGTGACCTATTGTAGCGTGTATTTGAAAACGACGCGAGTGTGTTAGCGCTAACTGTGGTGCAAGGAGTGGCGGCGGCGTCACCAACCGCGGGCGGCACCACGTCGCCCGGAGTCGGCGGCGACCGCGGCGCGCGGCCGCTTATCTCGATCTCGACTGCCAGCGCCGGGTGGTACACGTCCACGGGCAGCATGCCCTCGTCCGCAGCAGACACCGACACGCTCGCGCTCGCGCTCAGCACAAGATCCAACTGTCTGTTGTTGCAGTTTGGAACCGTATTACACTGAGTGAATTCACAAAATGAGATAAAATATTCAAAATAATGAACAATGTTGTTATTGCACGAATACAAATTAAAGTCTCCCACTATTATTAAATTATTTTTGAACTTAACACACCATTTTTCTAAAATATCAAACATTAACATATACTCATTTTCATCAGTCAGTGGTGGAATGTAAACAACACAACACGCAAATAAAAAACGATTATTCATATAAACAGCCGTACAAATTAGTTCAAACTCACATCTATTAATGTCAACATCACCTGGCACACGCGCTTGTCGTAGCTCGAACCTCGGTCCAGCCACCACCAGTACACCTCCCTGTTTCCGGCCGTCCGCCCTGTCGCATCTCACTGCCTGGTACCCAGGAAGTAAGAATTCTTCATCTTGAATGGATTCATTTAAACCAGATTCCGCAATAGCGAATAAATCCGACTCCGACGACTCCAATAACGACAAGAACTGTGTAGTTTTAGTGCGGAGACCTCTGACGTTTTGGTATAGAAGGCTAATGCGCCTACTCGGTTTTTAATTTGTCCGATTTGAGTGAGGGACGAAACCAAACCCACTCACTAAATTCTACATTCACCGGCCAAACCTCGGGGTCACAAAGTTTTTCAAAATTACTTACTGTTGCCCCCACTTTGAATGAGGCATAGTCACGGTCAGCCTTAGGTTTAAGTTTTTCAACAAGAACATCATTGTCATCGCCAAGTATCTGTTTAATGTGTTCCTTTAACTGATCCTCCGTTGTGGATTTTTCTAGTCTCCACACATGTAAAAATCTTTTACGTTCTACCGCCTTTAAAGTAGCGATTGAAATATTGCCACCTATTTTCACAGGTTTTCTCTTGTTTTTATTATTTATAACTTCAATCCATTTGTTATCGACGATGTTGTTTACTTTCGCCGCCGCGTCCTTTCGAGCCACCGTAGCGTAACTAGCGGGACACGGCATCGGCAGCGCGGACGCCTGCCCGTTGTTGTTGCTTGTGCTCGGCAATGTTACCGCGTTACCATCACAATAATTTGAAGGCGTGTGAGTTGGTACATTCGAAGACTTTGTAGTATTAGTAACAATGTTACGATTTAAATGCTTTTCTTTAGATAAAATTATCTCAGATTCCAAACGTTTAATTTGCTGTTCATAAGCATTGCATTTCTTGTTCGCATCATTTAATTCCTGTCTAAGGTTACTATTTTCACTGGCCAGGACTGCCACAGTAGTTTTAATTTCCTGTAGAATGTTCAGTTCAAAAGCACTAAGTTTTGCCATGATTACGCTACTCACTTTATCTACCAATTCATCCGATGTTAACTGGACACTATCATGGAGAGACTTATTCTGCTCCATTATATCTATTAGGGAACAGGCGGCAGCACTGGCTCCGCGTACCGGTGTATCATCGGTTACTCGAATACGCTGGGTTACATTAGCGCACGATTGACATTTAAAGGACCGCTTTAATTGCACTTGGCATTCTCTAAATGCGGCCGTAGTAATATTGACACATTTATAGTGATAACCAGATTTACATCCAACACATTTAATCAAGTCCACTGCATCAGTTTTTCTATTACAAGCTACACAATTCATTGTAAAATCCAAAAAAATAAACGTCAATAAAATATTCGAAACACAACACTTATAGTTCAGTTTTAGTTTTTCAGGGTAAATGAGCGTCGAGAAAACGATAGGACAGCTAATTTTAAGCGTTACTAACACTTTAACACCATTTTCAACATTTTTCTCATTTTTACGATTTTTTCATTTGACAGGATGTTTTCCTTCATCTTGTAATCAGTCAATGGTGTCCAAGATATACTTAGGGGAGACTTTCTTCTAAGGGGAGGTACTCTGTGTAAATTTGTAGAAGGAATCTCTGCATCTACTGAATTGATTTTGAAAATTCTTTCACCAATAATAATAATAAATACTGTTTATTTCTCTCACTAAGGAACATTAATAATAATAAATAATAATAATAAATAAATAATAATAATAATAAATTGTTTATTTCTCACATTTGTACATTGATACATTCGTGTGTAGATACAATATGCCGTATGCTCGAACCTTTGTGAGAGCTGGAGTCTGAACTAGGTTCGGAACCTGTTATACAGATCTCCAGGCTCGCACCCCTTTAAACATATAACATTCGTGACGGCATCAAAAATAATTTTGTACGTATACATATCATTAGTAAAAAACATTTAACAGAGAGGTAAAACTATAAACGATCAAAAAGGTGCAATCGAGAAGTGAGGTATTAGGTAATAGAAGACCACGTTATTTGTGACTATCACAGGGTATATGTTAACTCGAAAGATGAGAACTTTCGTGGTCGGATTTGCAAAGTCAGAGAAAAATCGTTTCGTACGACGATGAGTGATGAGTTCTAAAGAAAACTTGTAAAGCTTGACAATGCATATGAAAAGGTCAGCGACAGTTTTCTATTAAAGTCACAAAAAGTTGTTTTTTAGTAGAAAAAAGTTTTCTTTTTAAAATCTTATCATTGTTTATTGAGCCATTCAGACGGGAAGTTCTCTATATCCCAGAACTGTACATCAAGGTCATACCTGGAGGTTCTTTGACATGTAATTTAAGCCAAATTTATATGAAATAAACTTATTATTATTACCTGCAATCCTAAGAAGTTGGTATGGTTGTGCGCTTGGTGTGGTGAGTCTAACGTGTCAGTAACGTGCGGCCATTCGGACTCGCTGCCACCCTCCAGCCCGTTCTCCGACGGACATTCTTGAGGTTGACGTCGTAATTCGTAGTCTAATTCCTGAAAAAAAAAATTAAAACTCTTCAAGAAACAAAATCGGAACTACACGACGCTAACTAAAATCAGAATTTATCAAATTCGAATTTTAATCTAAAGATAATGTTAAGATACAAAAAATGCAGGTAGAACTGATAAATTATATATATCAATTTAATGATTAAATAGATATAATCTACCGCCACTAACGAAACCCATACTGTGGGTTACACTGAAATATCATTAAAAAGTTGTGGTGGCCTAGTGGTTAAACACCAGCCTCTCAAGTATGAGTGCGCGAGTTCGATTCCAGGTCAGGCAAGTACCAATGTAACTTTTCTAAAGTTATATGTACTTTCTAAGTATATCTTGGACACCAATGACTGAAGGTGAAGGAAAACATCTTGAGGAAACCTGGACTTTATTTAAGTCTGAAATCGCCAACCCGCATTGAGCAAGCGGGTGATTACGCTCAATCCTTCTCTGTATGAGAGGAGACCTGTGCCCAGCCGTGGGACGATAAAAAGGTTGATAATGATGATGATGATCATTAAAAATAAGGTATAATTGAAAATAACTTTAAAAATAAATCCCAAAGATATATGTTAGCTTGCATCTGGTAACCATAGAGTAAATTATTCGTTCTGGCCACACGACATGGGCTGTCATTATCGATGGTAGGGAACTGACAGCCCCGCCACTTGCTCGAGGCGCGCGGAACGGAGACAAGCATATTTGACAATTATTATTTTTGGAGGTTAAGTGGTAGCAAGCAAGTATTTTCAGGTAATGTACTGTTATTCGAGTAATGTGGAAAGGATAATAAATATGTGTTTGTATTAGTAACGTATTCAGTTTTATTGGGAACCCTTTTTCATTTCTGAACCGTAGCTTACATATATATAAAAGGAATTCCAAAAACAAATAAGACCCCTATTGTACCTGGAAGTTAACGATCTCATCATTAGCGATGAGATTATTGATCTGCGGCTGGCCAGCGTTCGTGGGGCATCTGAAGAACTCTTCTAGAACCTTCCTGGTCTCCGAGAACTCGTAGAGGTAGTCGAACGCTGCCGATCCTGATGGCGGGCTGACGTCCCGGCTTTCTGTGACTACCCTCTGGAATTTAAAAAAGCGAGGTCAGTTACCTTCTGTAGTGGACAACAGTATTTGTTTAGAATAGAAAAAGATAAATTCTATTTCTGCTCGTGGATGACGTAGGTGATTATTATTGTGGTTGGAACATGTGGTTGGTTGTCTTTTGTTGGCTGTATTGGGAGATATCAATTTGTCTTTCAACGTTGGTCCATTACTCCTGTATCGTGGGTGCGTTTAAAAACATTTAAACTCACATACACCGCCAAACCCGGAACAAATACAATGGCCATATAAATATTTGTTCCGTGCGGGAATTGAACCCGCGACACGCAGCGCAGCAGTCGTAGCACTGCACCAATCGTGTCCTCTTATTTTTTTAGTTTATGAAGTAAAAACATCTTCAACGGGATTGTGCAAAAATGCTAAACTCGCGTCAGAACACGTGACCTGATCGAAAATTCGTAAGACGGGGAGAGAGAAGGAGAGCAATTAAGTTGCCCCTCTCTTTCTACCACGAAGCTAAAATGTATGCCAGCTCCCTGTTTCGTTTAAATAGACAACGTCAATTTTTAAGTTTTCACTTCTGCCAAAACTCCCGGTGTGCGCAAACCGGCGTTTTTTTTATTATAAGTGAGCCAGATAATTACTACGAGAAGAAATTATGTAAGCAGTTGTAGAAAAAGCTATAAACCTATTATTTATTAATTTGATTTGGTTTTAGCTAAATATAAACTTAGCAAATCTTTGTTAGGAAATGCTCAGAACATAACTCACCTGAGGAAACCCAGGCCTCGGCGACCTCGTAGGCTTCTGCGTGCCCACTCCATACCTCCTCGGCGACCCCTCGTACTCCGCGATGGGTAGCTCCCCAATGACCCTGGTGACGCGCGACTTGTCCTCATCGCCCGACAACCACACGCCCGACGGACTCGCGTCACTCAACCTAATGTCCTCCCTCGAAGGACTCGACTCACTCCCGTCACTCACTTCACTTTTACAGTTCAATACATCACTAGTATCACCGTTATTTTTAATATTGTCTAAAGTTCTTTTAACACTGATATCGATCTCATCGTCACTAGCTTCTGGTTCCGTCCTCAAACCTAGAGACACAGAATTCAATATCACTGAAAATAAAAGAAAGAGAAAAAAATATTGTATGAATAATAAAGGTCAATGGATAGGATGGTAAGGTTTAATGTGTTGTAAACTTTAGATAACCACTTGAATTGCAATCTGAATCCATTGCTGCGTACGTTCGTAAAATTTGTCACGTCAACCACAAATAAGGCAATGGATATTGTTGAACTGTCAAAATGAAAGATATTCCTACTTTTAGTGTGTTACGCAATTAAGATTGTTCTATGGAAACCAGAATATAAGGAGGTAAGGTTTAGGCAGGTTTTAATGAACGACAAAGCGACATTTAAGATGGACACAGATACACGAATAATGGTTGAAAAGTTTACAACAAGTAAAATTATTTATAAACAGGTATTAAAAGAATGGTAAAAGCAAAAGCGAAGTTAACATAAAGCAGAGTGAACTGTGATGGAAAATATGAACATTAAGTGAACATATAACAACAATACACCGAAAAATGTGAAAATCACAGCTGAACTTCGAAAGCAATTTACATATAATACACGGCGCAATATTTAAAGCTAGTTTATAGCCTTTTTTATACACAGGTAAAGAAAAACGCAAACGTGCTTCTGGTTCGTTTTGAATCAAAATTATCGTGACCGTGACATGAACAGGAACGGATGTGGTTCCTCTTTTAGGTGAAGATCTTCTAGAAGAACGAAGAAGCAAGCAAGCGTTCTGCTTAGAGGCTGATTTACATAGATCGAGTATTTCAATCCAGGGCTAGAGTTCAGTTTTCGCTGGTTGGATGTTGGAACAATATAAACCCTTTTCATTCCAGTATCAAGCGCAGAATGGGGGAAAGCAACTGTTTAGTTGAAGGCTGATCCAGTGGTACTGGATTGAAATACTGGAATGAATGTGCCTTAAAAAAACATCGAAAAACAATCACCTTTCCAATCATCATTGTCATCGAACACGACGACTTCTCCATCAGCAACAACGGCAATAGGACTGCTTTTAGTGCTGACGTCATTGGTCTTGTGAGGGTCCAGTATGGGCGAGCTGTTCTTAGGAATCCCCATTGCGCTCTGCTCTAGAATGACGTCACGGTCACCATTCGTATACGTCGGCGAGGTGTGTCGGGATATCATTTTCTTGGGCTCATTGTTTATTCTGTGGAGGGATATCTGGAATAGAAAGTATCAGGAATTTATTGATTATGCAGTTTTTGTTTTTGTTATTATTATAAGTCTCAGTGCCTAAGGTGTACCATTTGTGTCAAATCAAATCATTTATTTCAAATAAACCAGTTACAGGCACTTTTGAATTGTCAAAAGGTCGGTCAGTCAATAAGATGAAGCTAGTCGCCCATTCCAAAGAGTAGGTACCTATGGAGAAGAACGGACAAGAAACTCCATGGACACTCTTTTAAATTTTCAAGCTATTGTTACAAATATTTGATTACATCATTCATGTTGAAATCAACTGTGTGAGAACGATGCAGAAATATATTGTACGCTGAGAGCGTCCATTATGGAAAACACACAAAAATCAATTCAGAAATTAAAATACGCCGTGGCAGCTAAGAGATGACCAGTCCCCTCTGACGGCGTCCGTTCACGAACATGACGTATGGATCAGCATCATTCAGCTCAACCATATTGAAGGGAACCTAATAACCCAACACACACGCCACCCTCAGCGAGACATTTGAGTGAGCATGACATACTCTCAACAGCCAGAGCACAATCAAGTTAATAAAAAAGACCAACCCAACAAATAAATGCCTTACAGCGCATTCGTACATTGTGCTCACACGTTTGCCATGCAATTATAGAATACTAAGAAATTGAATCTACACAATGCTAAGATAGTTTTGTCCAAGGTTCAGCAGCTCCAACAGTGTTCCCGAATACTAAGTTTAGCTCCTGTGTAGCTGTACAAGTGCCGAACACCTCTGTCAGCGATACAATTCCGTATCGCACAATATGCTTGGCTACATAGTGTGTAGGTAATACAGGCTTTGAATTAATAACATAAATAATTATATATTAAAACTACAAGAGGAAAAATCAAAGAACAATCAGTGTATAGAAATCGGACGCAGCTCAAGCCCAAGCCTTTTTGTCCTCAATATAATCCTTCACACTATAAAATGCTTTCTGACACAACTTACGTTTAATGAAGGATTTGAATTTATTCAGGCTCAGATCTTGAACCACCTCTGGAAGTCCATTGTAAAATTGTATACATTGGCATCTGTCTACCTAAATTTGTTTGCAATTTATGTCAAATAAAAATAGCAATTTAATTTTCTTTTTATTTTTTTTAAATAAGACAAACAAGTACCTACTTCCTATTTAAATAACTTTGTTTGTTCAAGACTTATAACTTATAAGTCTTATAAGTTATAAGAGTCCTATGGTACCATGGACGTAGCCAGCCTTGGGCTCAGGGTGGGGCAGCAGTCAACCTATCCCCCCTCCGGATTTTTTTGTTTAATTAGGTACCTTATATATCAGAACCAGAGTGGGACAAGCGCCCCAGGTTGCCCCAGTGTGGCTACGCCCATGTATGGTACGGAGACTTGCCTGCGATTCGCACTTGGCTTGTTTTTATACGACTGCCGACGAAAGTAGAGTAATGTTTTTAAAGTATTATTTTCCACTTCATCCAATATGCACTTATATTTAAAACCAATGTTTTCTTTTTTACTACATGTTTAATAATATTTTAGGTTTCATCACTTCAATGACAAAACACGAGGATCATCATATTTTTATTATGTTTGATACCCATTTTGTGTCACTCATCTTCATAATCAAGATAGTATTATTGACAGAGATGCGATAGTGCGGGTCTATTATAACGATTGCCTAGTCAAACAAATCTAATATTATGATTAGTGTACACACATCACTGAACTAACAAATATGCACTGTCTCCACAGCTTATAAAGCACTGGCTGTTGCCCGCGACTCCGTCCGCGTATTGATATAAAATAAGCGCCTGTAAAAATAATGGGAGCAATATGTTCGTCCGCGTTTGCCCCTGTTTTCGCAACATTTTTTGTTACTGCTCTGCTCCTATTGTTAAAACGGGATGTTATATAGCCTATGTTTTTTTTCAGGCTCTAGAACATCTGTGTAAAAAATTTCATTATAATCGGTTCAGTGGTTTTGGCGTGAAAGCCAGACAGACAGACACAGATACTTTCAATTTATAATATTAGTATGGATAAACAAACACTAGTTTTTATTTTGAAATAAGTTTATGAAGGCACACCGGGAAAATACACTGTGGATTTTTGTTAAGTTTTTGTTTGCTTAAGGCTTCATTTCAGTCTCTTATATGTTTTGCTGGCTAATATTTTAAATAGGTTTCGGCGGATTTGCCCGCGTGGTGTGTCAGTAAAAGACCTACCGTCCCAAGTTTCAACAAGGTTCACATATTAAACTATAATGTATTATCATACGCTTCTTGGTAGTTTATCCAAGCCATGCTTTCCACATCGCTCATGCCATATTTGCCCGACGCCCCTCACTTACTCGGCACAGTGGCGCCGAATATCCGGCGACAGAATTGTGTGAAAGGGCAATTTATATCTACTTACTTCTTTGAAGTCTCTGTCACTGTGAGTTCAAAAGAGCGGGCAAATGATGTCACCCGGAAATGATGCTTACCATCAGGCGGGATCGCGGTCAAGCAGTTTATGTTATTAAAAAAAAAACCGGGACGCTCTATGGTCGTATCGCAGTACCAGCTTTATATGGGTTTTGGGTGGGTATGCAATGTGATTTGGCGGACTCGGCGGATTAGCAAGGCAAGGTATATGGCCTAGGGCGGCTGTGGAGGGCGTATAGTCACCGCTGGCCAGACACTGCAGCCGACCCCACCTCCAGTCGTAGTGGTTCTCCGTTCCACTGGCCCAAGGAGGAAGGCCAAGTGTGTGCGCCTGTGTTAGTGCGAACGCTTGTGCACCTTTAATATATTATTTATTTATTTAAACGTTCGCACAAAGAAAATGTACACAGGCGGACTTAAAGCCTCCAAAAAAAAAAAAAAAAAAAAAATAAAAAAAAAAAATAAAAAAAAATTCTGCGCATCTGACCGCTTCCGTTTATATGGGTACGAGTGTTTAATGTTTTAATATCAGTTTTAGTGATTTATAATCTGCATTGTATATATCACTTAAGAGGGTACTCTAATGCCGAGAAATTTGAAAAATAGGTATTTGAAGAAACTATAGCCCTCGCGCCGCTCCCAACCTCTCCCCGTAAAGTGCAAAAGGAACACTTGCGGCTCAGGCTAATTTTACCCCGACAAACGTTGTCCAAAAGAAATTTCGTATTTTGCTGTTTTCTTTTTCATAACACGACAGATCTCAATAATTTTCACATCAATATTTAGAAGAAAATTATACCTATGCTCCTATTATTTTCTTTTTTGCCAAAAACTTGTCACATTAGTCTAATAGTCGTCTGAACATCGCAGTAAAAATGAGTTATTTTTGGGGATTTTGAAATATCACATTTCTTTTATTCATCAGGTCTTGGAAAGAGGAAAAAATGAAATGAAAGGGGCGGGTATAATGAAGGTGTAAAATTGTAGAAAAAAAATCTCTAAAAGCGTTATCCACGAAGAAAACAGCGGAATACGTTTGTATAGAAAAAGCACCACTAGAGTCCCCTCTTAAAGGCGACAGGCGACACGATCCTGATAGAAAAACTTCAATTAAGTTTTTTTACAGCAATTGTTCTATTGCAGTAGTATCTAGCCGGTCTGCAGGGAGTCTAATTTAAGACCCAAGTACAATTTATCGCAGTCTTTTATCGTAAACTACGTTCCAACCTAGTCGAGCATACTTGTTTCCTACACCTAGTTATGTATTTAGGCTAAGCCCGACAAATGCTCGTAAATAGAAACTGTTCAATGCTACCTTTGAACATTGATTCAGCATTTCGGCAGCGGACGCGCGGCATACTTCAAATATTGTTGAAATTGCAGATTTCACGTATAGAATACCAAGACGTTTGTACATTTGTGTGTGTTGGAAAAAAGTAGTATATAAGCTGTAATATAGTATAAATAAATCAGATTAGAATTTATTCTGGTCTCATTACCCCTCACTGTGGCCAAGACACCCTTAGCCATCTCTGATCAGTCCTGTGAGCCTGCTGGACTGGCAGTGAGTTTACCCTTCACCCTTACCTGGAAATCCTACTTGCTATCCGTCTGTTACCTTAGGTCTCTTGGTGCAGACATCCCGCACTTATTTATATATTTATTTAGTACGAACTATATGGTAGGTCAGGGCTGTAGGGCTTATAGGACTTAGGGTCGTAGGGACTGTATGGCTTATAGGTCTTAGATTAGGTTCTGTTAACTTGCCATATAGGCGCATGTACTGCCGCTATTAAGGGTGGTCGTACAGAAACGTATGTTCTAAATTCCTTTTGAAGAGAAATTATAGGAAATTTCCACTCCGAAATCTGGGTAAGAGTCGCCTTATAATCAAATATCACTAACAAATCTTTACCTCATTAGCAAGATTATCGGTAGCGTAGTCTACGGTATCCTTAGTGAGTGACCGTACTTTATTCCTCAGGTTGTGTTTAAGTGTATTGTTGTGCCGAAGTTTGCGCACCGCCTTCGTCCGGCTCTGTGAGTATAGCTCCCGACCTCCTGCGATTTCTATGATCCTAGTAAATAGAGAAAAACAGTATACAATATTAAAAGGTATAGATTACAACCCAGTCCCTTTCGACCAAAAGAGGCTTGTAAAAAATTAAGCTGAATATATCATTATTATATGTAATGCCACCAGTCAAAATAAAATACCCCAGAAATGCTTACAATCTGCAAATAAAAACATTTTAAAGCAAGGAGACATCAAAGCCGTCGAATCAAAAGCGCAGACCGTGTTTCGGTGACAACCAAAGTTTTATTTGTACCTCAAATTCTTTTTTTATTTTTAAGAACAAGATTTAAGTAAAATCTTCTTTTTTAGCAAGTCATTTTTTGTCAATAATCACTTCTTTTGAGAGGGAAATCTACAGAAGCCCTTGGCTTTCTTGTTGTGTGTTACCTGGAGTCTCTTAGTTTGTAGGTGCCTCCCTTGGAGTTGAGTATGACTAGCTGGCTGTCGTTGCCTCGCTCCTCGTCAGAGGAGACGTTGTTCACGTTGTTGGTGTCCCGGTCGCGACCCTCCAGACTGGAGGTCAACCTGAAACGTTTGAGGTATACATTTAATACCTAATCAGTGGCTTTAAAAATATTCCAGAAGATAAAATAAAAAAGATGTGGGATCGAACTACAAGAGAAGAACGTGCATTTGGATAGGAACTCAAAATAGAGGAGTAGGTATGAAACTATGGAAGAAAAAGATAGAGGGGCAGCAGTGTCTATTTGTTTAATAGAATCAGCTCAATTCAATGGAAAAACAATGATATCAACAGTAGATGATATTGTTCTTGTGTCTACCCCAACTCCTGTAGTAGTCCAGTTAGAAAAGAATAGAAAACAATCCTACGAGTTTTATCTTCAGAAACTTATTAAAGTAAGTATTTGTTTAACGTTATAAAAGGGCTTAATTACGTTGCAGAATCAACATCGCAAAACCTTTTCCCCTTTGGATGGAGTTTGTGGATTTTAATGTGTTTGCACACGTAAGATGTCAGCAATCACAGAATGTTTATACGCGTAAAACGCCCTAATTACTATTTATATCATATAACTGAGTTCCACAGAGTTGTTAAGAGGAGGCCGATGGCTTTTCGTATGCATTCTAATTGCAATATGATCGGCGGTGGATGGCTCTGGCTGGAAAGGAACTAAGTCTATAATACGGGGCCCGCATCAATGTTATGGATATTGCTAATGGACTGGCTTTGTTAGCAATATCTGCTCGGACTAGAAGTTAAAAGTTGAAGTGTGTATGGTGTTTCAGGCAAATGCTGCTGCCGCTCGACATAATCCTTGAACTTGAGTAGAACAAAGTCAACAGAAACAAAACCCAGTACGGAAAGTTCATATCACAGAATTTGGGAGTGCAGTAGAAGCCTCCTTAAACTGTCAACGGCACTTTCAAATTCTGTTTCCAGCTATACCTACCTGCTTCGAAAGCCACGTCCACCATTTTATACACCTTAGTTTACCTGTCGTGTGCGTGCTGCATGTTCTTGGGGCGGCACTTGGGGAAGAGCCTCGTGATCCGCTCACCGACGTCCGAGCCCGGCGTGGAGTCGCCCGCGCCGACCGCTCGGGGCGGAGCCGCGTTCATGTCGCCAGCGCCGCCGGCCTTACACCGCCACCGCCTCTACCGGCAAGAGGTGCCGCTACGTTAGTTAATAGAACTACTGGAGTTGGGAAAGTGTATCGACCTGGAGAAAAAATACTACAGGGTCTCCATTCTGTAATAATCTTACCGTGAAAGCTAAGGTGATGTGAGTTTGGGGTGAATCACCAATAGTTTCCCATTGAAGATCCATGACTGAAAAATACGCTATCAATACCAGCAAAAATAGAGGTACGACTGAACTGCATAAGGCTTTAGCTTCTGGCTTACATTATTCCATTAGGGAAGTTTATTTCGGCCTGGAGAAGATGATGGGACTAAAATATATTGAAGACTGGAGGCCGAGGCATTCCTTCGGTTCTGATGAAGTGGTGTGGTAGGTATAAACGAGTCTTGGTACGTCCAAATTAAATGTTGAAGAAAAACAATTGAAATCTCGACTTACCGTCGAAATTAATTTTGAGCTGTGTTGCCGGGAAGAAGTTTCTGAACTAAAGTAAAACTGTTACCAAAAGTCAAAATTATCTTCCTCCGTGGTATTCCTACCTCCTCGTGGTATTAGTGCCTCGATATCTACTACTACATGACGTGTAAAAGTGATCAGTGATCCTACTTGCTTAATAAACGATTTCATTTCATTTCATTACTACTAAAAGTTTATTTACCTGTTCATTTAACAAATGGTTGTAATGAATTTAATGTGTATTCATTGTGGGTAATTAAATGTTAGTGTTCAGAATTAAAAATCGTTGTACAATAGTTAAAAGGAGATGCAGCAAATTAATAACAAACTTTAAATAAATGGTGCAGCTGACCTTTTCACTAAAAATAAAAAAAAAAAAACAAAAAGTATATGACTCGTAAATCTTGTTTATTAACATATGCTGGGAAGTTCTAGGGGTTATATTGATGTTCAGAATTTTATTTCATATTTTACGGAATAGGAAGTTTTATTACAAAACGTCTTCGCAATAAATTCTCGACCTAATTTCGTAACAGAAAAGGTAAACTTTTCTTTAAACTGGATTTACTTATCCGCGGATTCAGCACCACCTTCGTGTCATACATTGTATAAATACCAAATTCTTTTAATGCTACAGTGGTATAGTATATTTCTGGTCCCGTGCCAACCGTTGCTACTGTATCCCAATGTTATATGACCGTTAGTCGTATCTATGTAAATCAAATGTGGCCTGCCTTTCCAATTTCTTTGAGGTCACACAGTAACCTCTTTATAGTGAAGTCTCATCTCATCTGCCTATCTTTATCACATTTTTTTTTAATAATCATAAACTAGGACTTAACAGCAATTAGCCTGATGGTAAGCAGTGATACATTCGTTGAATGTAAAGCGCGCTAGTTTATGAAGCCTAATCACTCAAAAAACTTAGTGAATAGGAAGGAAGACGGCAGTTGAGCGAGGTGATGCAATGTTAAACCCAACAACACGACGAACGATGCTGCGCCAGAGGGAGATTGATCTGGAGTTTTGTCGTGGAGGGTCCACGACAAAATTCCCGACACAATAACATTTGGCGCATCGTACCCGGCACACATCGCAACACAACTGCTCAGACCCGTCCTCCGTACGGCTGCGCCAGACATCATTCCGAAACACGACGAATCGCTGGACGGCAAGACTTTGTCTGGTGGGTGGTAACTTCTACCGGCAGTCGATGTTATGGCCTACCACCTACTCAGTATGTAAAGATAGTAACCCATCCACAGAGCGACAACGGCAAGCGTAGCTTAACCTGATCGATCGACCAGAGCAGCTATTATTATTTAATCACGAACCTCTTTACAGTGAAAATGTAATTTTTAGACTAGGAATATAAATAAAGAAGAAAATTAGAAGAGTAAACGTAAGCATAAGTGGAACATGAACGCCGCCTCGCGCCGGCGCGGTGGGTGGATAAGCGTTCAGCATAGAGTACCAACGGAAATATTTACGAAGTACGGAATTATAGAATATGTGTTCGTTTCCTGATAAAATCCAGGTGATATATACATCTGTATCGATTCCAATGTAGCAGAAGGCGGATCTCAAAAAATGATATAGTGTTTATTGGAAATTCTTAGCCCCTTTTTCTTAGAAATAACTGAGATGTTTGAGCATTGAGAGTACAAAATATAGACAATGCGAATTTTTATATTAACTTTATTGTTTATGTACACACAATAAAATACATAAGGATATGACAAAATTAAGATCTGAGTACAAGTTGCTGCTTATTTCTTAACAAATGATGTCCAGCAGACCTGTAACTTTGTGATTTTTATTTTTGCTGAGGAACCTTCTTTGCTCAGCAGTGGGATGATGCAAGCTAACACCAACGTGAAGATACTATGGAGGACGTCGACTTCTACGCCCATGGTATTATATGCACACTGCACCATAGACTGAAATTAACAGAGTCTTCATAATATATTTCCATGACATCCATTTTGCTTTCCTGTTATAATGATGCCAAGATGTTTACCATAGTATCGTCTCGTTAGAAATTATAAAGCGCACAATGCATTGGTTCCCCAGCTTCATAGTTAAAAATCATCGCCAAACGGAATCAAAAACAAGCAAGTATCACCTTTATCCACCTTTAACCATCAGAAACGCAGTCTGCATTCCGTCTGTAAACACTACTACCATTACCACAAAAATACTGAAAGCTGCAGTCATAAATATTGTAGATTAGCTTTATTCTGCAATAACAAAACGACTCGAGCGCATTTAGCGTAGCAGACTAGCCGTTCATGTTAATCGCTTGTAGGAACGTTTGGGGTTTATCACTAGTGTTCGACCAAGGCACCGGGGTATTGGGGGCACGAGCCAATGACGTGTTTCGCATGGCACCGACTGTAACCGTTGCCAAACTACCGGATCGATAGAACATTAGTGGTGTACCCGCTGGAACTGCGTGTGTGAGCGCTGAGCGGGCGCGTTCCAATATAATTTGATTATAATTAACAATGCATCATGAAAATAATTAAACATACGCGGGCACCCTAATTGCGTAATACACTATTACTATCGGATAGATTAATTTGAAGCATATTGCCAATTTATTGCTCCATTTTACGAAAAAAATATTTGCTAAACAACGGAAATAACGCGATGGATGTTGTTGAACTGTCAAAATAAAACCCATTGCTACTGATAGTGTGTTACGTAATTAGATGAATGAAGGTTTATTAATACCATTCCTGCTGCAAATACTAAACACAACTTACTTCTTACTTGTTACTTCTTCAAGAACCTCTATTTGGATTTTGGTTTCCCAGTATGAGCAAAATCAATTTTCCTAGCCTTTTCCCAACTATGCATATTTATATTTGGCTCAGCTTCAGGATGCTTAGTAACCTATATTTACAGGAATTCGAGAAACAGAAGAAAATACTTCTCATAAATATGCCACAGTATTTTAAGGATCACACTGTCACACAGAAGCAGCAGTGAATGTGCACAGTATATAAAAATAATACTTTGGCTCAGATGCCTGATGTCTTCAGCGAACATTCGTGCAGAAAGATTCTGCAGCGCTGTATAACTCGGCTTATGCTGGTTTTATGGAATACATTTTGCTATATGTACGTAAAAAACTCCCACGTCCTTTATGGCCTCAGTAGGGTTATCAATTCAAAGATCAGAGGGCGGACGGAGCGGTTAATTTGGCACGACATACTTTTCGCCACATTACGTATGAATGGCAATTAAGTAAGCAGCGTAACACATTGGATATATGGGTCTAAATGAATCTATTTTCATCGTTGTGGAGGTATCAAATAGTTTTGGTTAACAGAACAAAACATTTCTGAACAAAATGTTTATGAAACTTATACAAATATCTTTTTTCTTACTCCTCCGCTATTCTTTTCTGATTAATTTCGTTGCGGGACCCAAGACAGTTGAATCTTTGCTCCGGGACTCGTCGAACTTCATTGCTCGGCGTTTTTCTGGCGGTCTCCACTGTTGATTCTGGTTTTCAGGAGTTGCAGTGGGTGGGATATGTGTGGCGGGTTTTGTCCCAAAAAAAGAAAAAGAAAACTCATACAAAAAATTAAGGCAGTGTGAACTGAAGTGGGTTCTACGATAGGCACCGGGGTGAAAAAACCCAAAAAGTTAATTTAAAAGTAAATGTATGTTTAATATAGCAACCCTACTCCCAATAACGCTGTATTCCGGGCGACGTGTTTCCTAAGGGCGGGTTTATACCGACTGTTTTTATTGCACGGACGATACATAAGCTGTCGCTGCAGATCCTTTTTTGTTGCTTCTCTAAAATGATGTAGGGAAATCGGCTTACGTCCCCAGTCGCCCGCAGCTGTATGTTGAACACACAAAATACTAGTTTGAATATGATTTGCTTGGATTGCCAGTGTGGTTACTTATTCACCTAGGAGATAAAACAATAAAGTTATTCTTGAAAGGTGCACAATAAAGTTAATACATCTTAAGAGGAGTTGACTTTCATTCATTCATGGGATAAAGTCTCCGAACTTGTTGATTCGAGGTTTCCGACGAATATTGATTAAACACTACGGTTTCTGAACTGAAGTTAACAAAATCAACACAATGTTCTCACATTTTTCGCTACTGATAGACCAAAACATATGCAAATAACAACTTGAAATGTTTACAATGAAACATTTATAGCATAAATTACTCTCTTTTAGGATTTACGGAAATGCTGCCAATTAGTTAATTAAAGCCCAATTTTTTAGAATTTTAAAATCTAATCTGCATTATACATGGTGTATCGTAACGCAAACTTTGCGAAAAGGCTAGACCGCATGCCACTAACAAAATTATGATAGTCATTTATGTCGTTAATGAACGGTTACAGAATACACAGTGTTTAAAAAAATGTGTCGGATCGGCTTTTGAACGTTGCAAGCGTGCCGCCGTGCGAGTTTGTAGGTATGACGTTGATCCCTGATGTGAACTCTGTTAAATCAGCTGATAAGATCGTTTTTCGGGTTTTGTTTTCATTGCGCTTTTTTATGTAATTAGCGAATTATTTAATTTTTACTTTAAAATCTTATTGGGTTATAAAAGTATAGCAATTGTGAATGGTCTGAAGTGAAAAAAAAAACTACATTTATATTTTTAAATCATGAAAAAGCCGACGAAAAATTCCACCACTGGGGGGTTCAGAATCATGTACTGGATCCATGGTACTCGTTTGTGCGTCGATGTCAGATACACCCTTTATACAGTATGTTAACTAACAGAGGGCGTTCCCGTTAACCCGAAATAGTATAGCATACATACATGCTAAAAAAAATATTTCCATTCGAAAACAAAATGTTTTAAAAATTTTTCCAATATGAAAATATTCAATAAAAAATTTAAATTGACATGTAAAAGAAACACACTGTACACGCGAACATGAAAGACGGCAACGTCGCAATTTATTTATACATGACGACTACTATTTTGATTTAAAACAGGAGGTTTCAAATTTATTTCCAATTAGAATTTTTTTTTATTCGGATTTTTTATGCTTATTTTTCTATGCTGATATTTTTATTTTAATCTATTAATGATATATATTAACGAGTTTAAGGGAACGCCCTCTGTTATTTAACATACTGTATATATTTTTGCAAGAAATTATATGAACTAGAACTAAGAGAAAACATATTAACTATTTATAATATTTTTTGAATGGAACTTCCCCAAACACGCGAATGTTATTTTGTTTAAAGGAAAAGTGTTTTTTTTAATCAAATAATTATGTAAGCACGGTGAAGCTGGACTTCGTATTTATTAATTTGAATCTGCAGTGTAATTCGCAACAGACTATTAATAGACGCAATGGGTTTAATTTTGACAATCCAACAACATTCATTGCGTTATTTACGCTATTGAACAGATCTATTTGTCAAACAAATGAAACAGTGGATTAGCGATAGGTACGCCTCAAAATTATTCTAACATATGATAGTAACACACATTGTGTTACGCAATTAGGGTGCTGAACAAGCTTTCTTCAATCCAATCAAGTTTACTTTGTCCCGTATTTCTAAGAAGCAATCTACATATTATAATAATGCCAAGAGATGGGGCCCTTCGTAAGGGATTTGTTTGTCATTATAGAGATCACAGACCATTTCTCTCCAAGAAACGCGTCCCCTACATAAAATTATCCTTACCATTATTAAAAATATGAAAGTGAGTGTATTCGTATCTATGTTGGTTCCGCCTTCACGCCTAAACTAGTGAAATTTAGGTACTTACGTCATTTTTTTTAAATATGTAATTATAAACCAGTGCTTGACTGCAATCTCGCCTGATAGTAAGCAGTTATGCAATCGTTGATGGTAAAGCGCGCTAGTTTATTAAGAGCCTCCACTCAAAAATAACTGAGTGAATAGGAAGGAAGACGGCAGTTGAGACTGACAGACACTTAATCTGGAGACCTTCCACGGTCAAACAAAAACATTTCAGCGCATCGTACCCGGCACACATCGCAACACAATTGCTCAGACCTGTCCTCCGTACGGCTTCACAAGACATCATGCCGAAACACGACGAATCGAGACTTTGTCTGGTGGGTGATAACTTCTGCCGGCAGCCGATGTTATGACTTACCACCATCTCAGAAGTCCATAATAAATAACAGGATATTTTTAACCCGGAAAAATTTGCGGTTCAACATTATTTAAAAAAACTTAAATAGCGGACAATCTGGGTTTTCATCATTTATAATTTTAATATTATTAGCTGGGTTCGTGTACGGGAAACTTTTAGACTAATTGTATACCATGCTACGATAACGCGCTGCTGAATACTACGCTATAGATCACACAAACGCTTTTCAAACTGAATTTCAAGCGGACGAAGCCATGGCCGAAAGTTAGTATTTTACATAAAATTATTTTATGTAGAGGAAATGAAATTATAGATATTTTATGTTTCCCTATACTATATGTAAAGAAAACCCTGTCCGATCCGTGAAGGTATTGTTAGGTATCAATAACTGATTCTACTATTGGATACAAAGTCGGGCTATCCGTAAAAAAATACCCCCTAAAAAAAATATTATTTCGCAAAAGAGGTAACTTAATACATGTGCGGTAGGTAACCCTTCCACGGGCGACGGGGGGCAGGGCACGCGGCACGTGGTCGCATCGCTTATAATACCGCCAAATGGTGTTGTAATTTTTTAAAAAATTACCTAATTTCAGGGTAGTTGGAATTAATTACGGGAAAAAAAGATTATTTCAAAATTCATTAGTATTGTTACTATGATGATTACGTAAAATTTTATATCATATTAGGTCATGTGTTTACCTAACCTTCATTATCCTTATGGGTCGGACGGGGTTTTCTTTAAATATTGTATACGTATGTTTACCTATTATGTTTGGGTGAACTTAGTCTAGGCTCAAGACAAAAGTTGCCACAAGTAATTAATTATATACAGACACAATTTTCTTAGTAATTGTTTAATATTCTTGGAGGAAAAAGAAATCCTGCCTTTCAAAATAAATGATATCAACGTAATTTACGTTTCGAGAATTCAAAACCCCTTTTTAATGAAACCATTCGAGTCTCCAAACGAAATTAAACTTAAATTGCCGTAGGGAAGATATAATTTTGTCTAGTATATTTTATTTGACGAGAGGGAGAGTAGCAGTGGCCCGGTGGGCAGAGTATTATATTGTTATACTCTTTGGCCGAGTGACATGCCTTTTGGCCAGACGTCAATTAGGAAGTCTCCTACGGGGCTCGCCTTTAATGAATTTTGGAAAGAATGGGACACTCGAATTGAGGCGGTAATTAAAATCCCATTTATGGAATACGCGTGAGGGCGACGCTCAAGTGCTCATTCATCTGTCGCAGTAACAAAAATTAAACATAATAGGAGCCACCAGGGTCGGAGCAGAAGTTCTGCGAATGGAAATTAAATCTACGTCATTGTCTGGAATGTCTTGTTAAAAATGCTGGTCATTGTTGTAAAAACAATGACGAACTTCACATAACAAGTAGATCTGTACTTATATTCACTTCCAGATTCTTCAGTATTTTTTTTATTTTCTTTTTTTTAGATCACGTACTGTTGAAATTCATGGCAAACGGAAATATTCGATGCTCCAACAAGAGATGGGTCAACATGTGTCGAGAAAGCATACCCTTGCGGGCGGTAACAATACTTCCCTTTTAAATGAACGCATTCCGTGAAGAAAAAAATAGGATTTTATTTGGGCCACGCACAGGAATCAAACAGTAAAAAAGACTGGCCAAGAGCGTGTCGGACCATGCTCAGTGTAGGGATCCGTAGTTTTCCGTCCGTAGTGAGCCCACTTGTGATTGTGAGTTAAATACATAAGAGATAAAAAAATAGGCTTTTTGTTACATTATGTTGACAAACTACATAAGTACAGAATCCTAAAAACAGGCCTATAAAAAACCGCCATAACTAATGAAAATGTTATAGCTTCCAACTATTCTATAGCCGATACTCACCCTAATCCCATCAACTTAGGAAAAATCTCAACAGCGCGAAGTAGCCCAAAGTAATGCGCCATCGCTCGGGAAATTGGGTTACTAATTTATACAAACTGGATGGGATATGTATATCGGATTTTCGGGGTCATTGAATTTTTTTAAATTTATTTGGATATACAATAGTTTTATTTTTTTAATTCACGTATTTGTTTTATTAAACGAGAATATAATTTCACGTCTTGCTTGAGCCCAAAAAAAACGTTAAATCTTTTTTTTATGTAGGTATCAGTTCTGCAGAAATTTATTTGACCCTGATTACGTTTTCCCTTAAAATTATAAATAATGATAAATTAAACTTTATTATATTATTTTTCTATCCCTTTGACCATCTGACTTAGCTAACTTTCAATCTACAAAACATATTTAGTTGTAAATTGTCTAATCAATACAAATTAAATAAGCCCATACACGTGACAGTTGCATCCAATGTAGATTCCCTTGATTCTCTGTCATCTCCATCATCAGGTCAGGCCCAAATCTTTATTTTTGGTTTTATAGTATCATCCGATATACACACGAGCATCAAGTTTTCACCCGAAGCGTGCCTACAATTTTCAATAATTGGCCTAAATTTCTCAGAATTTCCATTACCGACACTGAAGTGGTAACAATGGGATTACATAGGGAGCATACCCTTTCATATAAAAAAAGAATGGTCAAAATCGATTTATTAACAATAAAGTTATCAGCGAGCACACATAAATCGAATTGAGAACCACCTTTTTGGGAAGTCGTTTAAAAAATAAAAACCGATTTTTTTTTATTATGAAGTATCGTCAACATTTGTTTGAGTCTATAATAACCAAAAGTATTTTGGCGCACCAATAAACAAAATTAAAAGTGCCATGTCTGTTACTTCTGTGGTCTATGAATTTAACTTGTATTTGTAAGTACTTCGTTCGCCAGAAGGCGCTAGTAATATTTTGCGAAGTATTGTAGAGGTGGGGCGCGGTGAAGAGGGAGCAAATGCTCAAGGTCATTTGATCAGGGTACGGTCTTAATATTGGATTGCCAGAACCGAATTTGAATTAATATTAGTTCAAGATAATAAAATATGGAAATTAAAAAAAGAAATGCCTGCATATACGGTTAATTTACAAACATAGTTCAGAAATTATTCTGTACAATTTTGTAAGAACTGTTCAACCCATCAAGTAAAATAATTTTCCTAGAAAGTTTTTATAATGTTCTACTTTTGACATGTTTTTAAACGTATAGTTCAATCAAAAGTAAGAGATTTATTTTTACTTTCGGAGCGATTATTTCCGAAATTATTAACATTATCAAAAAATGATTTCTGCAAACCCCTATTCATTTTTAAATACTTATCTAACAATATATCTCACGTTAGGGTGGAAATGAAAAAAATAGTCACTCCCCACGTGTAAGGAACCCCAGGTTAAACTACCCGGAACGGTCGAAAATTCCCAATCAACTTTGGGCCTTAATGCTTAAGAGAGATGTAGTTGAAAATCTAATAAAGAAATCTGACAGATTGTAGTAGCTTGATGTGGTGTCGTCTGTACAAAGTTTAATTTAAATATAACAGTTTCCGTTGCAATATATCATTTTCAATTAAAATGTAATGTTTGCAATTCTACTAATATAAATTACGAAAGTTTGCGAGTAGGGATGGGTGTTTGATCATCTATTACGAAAAAACTACTGCACGGGTTTAGATGAAATTGGCACACAGATAATTTATATACACAGATACTTTTTATCGGACCGAATCTTTCTTCTTCTTCAGCCTATAGATGTCCACTGCTGGACAAAGGCCTCCCCAAGGCTTTCCACGATGACCGGTCTTGTGCTGCCTGCATCCATCGGCTTCCCGCGACCTTCACCAGGTCATCGGTCCACCTTGTTGGGGGCCTCCCTACGCTGCGTCTTCCAGTACGTGGCCGCCACTCCAGAACCTTACTGCCCTATCGGCCATCGGTTCTAAGAGCAATGTGCCCTGCCCACTGCCACTTAATTTTAGCGACTCGCAGAGCTATGTCGGTGACTTTGGTTCTTCTGCGGATCTCCACATTTTTGATGCGATCGCGCAGAGAAACTACGAGCATAGCTGTTTCTTTTTTTTTGATCGTATCTTTACGTGGGTGAAATCATGGGGCACAGCTAGTCATTTCTAATATATACATATATAAATATCCAAAGTTGATTGATATAAATAATAAATACGAAAATAACCTTGTCTATCTGTTCAGCAAGGATAAAAAGTATCTTATGTCCCAGGCATAAGATACGTTTTATCTTTTATCCAGGTAGTACGTTCCCGTGGGATAACTTCGGACCTGCATGCGGGCGAAGCAGCGAACTCGAGCTATCAATATATTTCTTTAGTAACTGACCCGTGCCACTGTGTGGGGGCGGTATAATTTTAATTTGTAATGAAATCCGACAACCCCGGAAATGTCTTTTCATTTTTCAGGTTGATATACAGCTATGATACACAGATATAACGTAGCTTTCTATTAATAAAAGATTTTTCAAAATCGGTTCAGTAAACCCAGAGTTCACTCCCTACAACCTTTTTTTTTTGGTCTGGATGGGAAATGATCAAGTGACCTCTCCCTCTCTGGGCGGAGTGAAAGGGCGTGTCAGACTTTTACTGACTAAAGCCTACTCGTATTTCTTCATTCGCCTGTGCGCCAGGGCCACGGTTTCTCTTTTGACCAACCCTCAACCCTGACCCAGTCATCGGTCGTCGTGGACGCCTTCACGATGTGCTAACATCCATACCATCCATACTAATATTATAAATGCGAAAGTAACTCTGTCTGTCTGTCTGTTACGCTTTCCCGCTTAAACCTCTCAACCGATTTTGATGAAATTTGGCACAGACAATCTTTAGACCCCGAGAAAGAACATAGGCTACCTTTTCTCCCGGAAAAAATTGATGTTCCCGAGGGAAACCTACAAAACGCGATATAACCGAACTCCACGCGGGCGAAACCGCGGGCGAAACCGCGGGCGGAAAGCTAGTCTCTTTATAAATATGCAAAAAATTATGGAAAGACAACTTTATCCCCTACATAATAAAGTTTAGTATAAGCTACAATATCATTTTCACAACTTTTTCAACAGTACTAGTCATTCTAAAATCAGCTAAAATTCAATTGAAATACTGTTGATATTTGTATAACTTGAAATAACAACAATTTGAAATATCTGGAATATACTTTACCTTATTTACATATTTTGGCCGGAAAGATGACACGTGTTTCTCTGAATACGTACGGTATTTACAAATTGAGATGGGTCAAAAGACACGTGTAAACACAACGTGTCGTAATACGTAACCTACTAAAAACACGTTTATTCGTAACCGGAAAATGTCTCGGACAACTTTCCTTCCCCAATTGCTAAAACCGGTATTATTCAGTATTTTTTCTACTGCTGAACGCTGAAATGCTGATTGTAATTAAGTAGAATAACGTAACGTGCTGCTAATTAATATATTAAGTTGGGTTATTAGGAACGATTCGAATCTATCCAATGGTTTAGTTAGGTTCTGCATAGTTTTATGCTGAGTTGAGTAATGTTCAAACTGAGGGATTGCAAAATTCGGCAGCCTCCATCTAAGCGGATGCAGTTGAATATCGGTATTTTACATATCCGAGATTGTACATTTTTTCCAACCAATCTTGAACTTAATGCTTTAGTGACAAAGTTGAGATTATATTAAAGAATTTTGGCAGATTTAAGTAGCCTGATGTACTGCATCTACATTGCCAGTGTTTGGTTTTGACTACAAATGGAATGTGTGACACGAGTACCTAATCTTTGATCTGACAATACATTGCAACGTCAAAAAAAAAAGAAATGAAAATGCAGAGCATGCAGGTAGTGTAAAAGATCGTGAGATACCTAATTTGACAAGTAATACAAGTATCACTATACCTTATAAGTCACCCCAATTGACTATTCGTTGTTTACAGAACTTTAAGAAAAAAATCAAAATAGAGTAAGTGACTAGCTTCGAGCGGAATATGAAATTGTCTGTTTTTTTTTTAATTGTCTTCAATGAGACACACCTTAATTCAACCCCAACGGTTGACATGTACTAAACGTCTACTTCTTCTTCCAAGTGAAAGCACTAGGAAGTGGCGAAGGGCGGGGGTTTAGGGGACGGTCGTTTGTAATTTTGACGTCGAAAGGTGCTGATTTTCAGCCTAGTTTAAATAAATAACTTTTAGTTTTGATTTAAACGCATTACTTCTCGTAATATTCAATACTGAACAATGTAAATGAGACAATTTGTTAAGGCGTTCGGCTATTCGTATCACAATCCCGTATAAACGAATACGGATATGGGTACACAAATAGCCCATATCCTGGATTACCCCAAAGGGGACCTTTTTATCCGGACCTCCAAATGACCTCCATAAATCAGTACAATATGAAAACAATTGACAGAACTTTAATACATTCCGATCGGGTCACATACTTAGGTTTTTTCACCTAAGTATGTGACCCGATCGGAATGTATTGGCAAAACACGTTCCAGGGTCGTGCGCCCGGGGAGACGACATTTAAAAGTCGTAAAGTAAAGGTCAGCGTTAGGAAGAGTCAGGTCGATAGACCCTTTGTGTTCCGAACCACCCTCGCCTGGTTTATAGAGAAAAGTGTTTTGTTAATATACTTGACTGAATCCATTGTTGTCTGTTTACTCCTGCTTTTGTATAATCTGGACTCCCATCATGCTTTAGTATTTTGTGAAAACAAGTAGAGCTAGCAACTAGATACGTTTTGGCGAGCAACAAGCAGGGAGTGTACGGCTACAACGAGATATTACTCGCTAATATGCGTATGTACAGACAAGTTAAGCAGGTCAAGGTCCCAAATTTGTCTGATTTACCCAACGACCTTGAACCTGAATGCTTCAGCAATAAAGTTGAAAATGCATTAAAAGTAAATTGACAGATTGAAGTGGCTGGACTTTATTGGCGTCTGTACCAAGCGTGAGTCTATCAGCGACTTGATATTGCCGTTGGGACGGGCGAGTACTAGCTAGTAGTACTAATTGCGATCAATTATTAGGTACTAAGGTATTGTCTTTTGCAATTTGATTTTATTTCAAGGTAAACAAATACTAACCTTATTACAATAGAATTTGAGTTGATTTTAGAGTTACTAGCACTCACGAAAAAGTAAAAAAAAAATGTTTGAAAACTAAACTGTATTGTGAAAGAGTTAAAGATATTTTTCCATAATTTCACATTTATGTTTTTGGGAAATAAGTCGCGATCGCAGATTAAATGTCTCTTTTATTCAAATAGGACTTGCAATATTGTATGTTTCTTGAGCGAGAAAGTGCCAAAACTTGGTTTCCGTCACCACAGTTTCAAGCGCGGATCCAGGGGGGTCATGGGGGTCATGACCCCCCCCTGGGCTGGGTCCAGGAGTACCTAGCACAGAAGGATTTTATTTAAGTACTTTCAATATTTAATCAATTTATATAATACATACATTGTTTGCCGGCAAACGCATTATTCGGGAACGCATTCAACTTTTGAATGCGCTGTGCATTCAAAAGTTGAATTTTGCCGCGCTACCGCCGTCACGGCCGCCAACATTCAAATGTCACATTTTTATGTCACATTTCATTTTACTTGCGCGCACTTTGTTTATTAATCAGTTTCTTCATTATGCATTGAACACACACACACACTGTGTGTGTGTGTTCAAACTCAAATATTATGGTTGTAATGTTCTTAAAGTACCTCGTAGGTAGATAAGTAGGTGCCTACTTACTGATAGAGGGGATTTATATACGGACGACAGCAGTTCAAGCTATCGGAAACTGTCAAATATTCCCAATCAACTTTGAGCCTTCATAGTTTAGCAATAAGGTTGACGTCTGTACATTCTTCTTCTTCTTCCCTGTGCCTCTTCAATCCTGAAGGTTGGCCGTCAGCTTCTTGTATTCGGTCTTCTCAACCGCGAGACGGAGCAGTTTTTCAACTCTCTCTTCCACTGTCCACTCCCTGATGTTTCGCAGCCACGACTTTCTCTTTCGTCCAGCGCGCCTTTACTTCTACCTTGCCCATCATAATGAGTTGGAGTAGCGTATATCACTAATTCACTAGCGTAGACTCGGGGACATCTGTCGCCCCCCAAACATCAGGACCCGAGGTGGCGGCGCGAAGTGTTCCACGCGCGCTACTTTTAGACGTCACGGGGGGAGTCCTACACCTCACTCCCCCCCCCTGACCTGAGGAGGCCCACGGTGGTGGGCCAGCACCAATCGGGGGTTGCGGAAGCAGTATTAGTTCTCGCAGCCCCCGGTGTAGGTGTGAGACGGATCAGCCGGGTGGTTTTTAGTCAGTAAGAGTCTGACAGACCCCGTCGCCCGCCCCAGGGCGGCGGAAATCCATGAGGATTTTCCACTCGGAAAAAAAAAGCGTATATCTATCGTGTCGGAGCATCTGGCCGAGATAATCTATTTTGCGTTTCTTTATGGTGGGCAACAACTTTCGAGGCATTAGAACGCGCTGAAGGACGGTGTCAACTCTTACCTTTTGGGTCCAGCTTATGCGCAGCATACGACGGTAGCACCACATTTCAAAAGCCTGCAAGCGTCGTGTGGTGTCCTCTTTCAGAATCCATGCTTCGCAGCGGGACATGACGAACGACAGGCCATACGTAGTACATCAGTAATCTCACTCGGAGCTTTATGTGGAGTTTACGACAGCACAGAACTTTCTTCATTTTGTTAAAAGATGCTCGGGCAAGTTCTATCCGGGTCTTAATTTCTTGGTCGGACTCCCATGCTTCATTTACCTAAGCACCGAGATACTTATCCTGTCGTACCCGCTCAAGTTGTTTGCCTGCCACCGATATGCTAGGACATAAGTCTTGGTTTCTAGAGACCACCATAAATATTGTCTTGCTGATGTTCATCGACAGACCGGCTTTCTCGCTGCACTCATTGACTTTATCTAGAATGGTTTGCAAATCTTGTTCAGAGGCTGCAATGAGAACAGTGTCGTCCGCATAACGACCTTGCCATTGATTTACACTCCGGCTTCCAGACCTTCAAGAGCCTCCGACATCACTACCTCGGAATAGATATTGAAGAGCAACGGAGACACAGCCTTGCAGAGCTCCACGACAGATCTTGATTTCCTCGGTCTCCTCATTTTTAACTTTGATTGTATCTACTTGGTTCTCGTACAGATTACGGATAATTCTGACGTCCTTGCCATTGAGTTCAATATCTGTTAATAGACCCAGGAGGTGCTGGTGCTTAACCCGGTCGAATGCCTGATCGTAATCTATAAAGCACAGCAGTGCATATCCCTGCATTTTTTTACGAGGACGTTGAGGGCAAGAAGAGCTTCGCGAATACCGACACCAGAGCGAAATCCGAATTGACTGTTTGTTCGTCACATTTCGGTCTTACCCTGTTCTGTATGATGTTTCTGTTGCTGTAAGAACACTTCGTCTGTACATACCTACGTTTTTTTTTTGGTGAGGGAAATTGAAGGTCCTAAGCTTCGTAAGTCTAAGGTCTAAGCGTTTTTTTTTTTGTTTCCTGGTTGGAAAATCCTCATGCATGTCCGCCGCCCTGGGGTGGGCGACAGGGTCTGTCAGACACCTACTGACTAAAAACCACCCCGGTGTTCTATCTCGCACCTACACCGGGGTTGCGAGAACGAACACTGCTTCTGCAACCCCCGATTGGTGCTGGCCCACCACTGTGGGCCTCCTCGGCTGAATGATGTGTACGACTCCCCCCATGACGTCTAAGAGTGGCGCGTGTGGAACACTTCGCGCCACCACCCCGGGTCCTGATGTTAGGGGGGCGACAGATGTCCCCGAGTGTGTCGCCCCTGGACCAGTTTATGGTGGCTGAAAGAGGGCGTTATCCGCCCTCCGCCGACGCCCGGTGCGCCTGCACCGTGTGGGTCGGGTGAGAGGACGAGATATCCCTCTCCCTGTCCACAGCCTCTGCGAGACGACTGTTTCGCAGAAGGAAACCACCGCATCCCAGGACTCATCACTGCCGACCATCGACTCGATTACGGCAGTGACAGCTCCCTGCCGGCCGAGATGAAGGCACGGCGCAGCTCCTCCGCGCGTGGCATACTCTGCCAGCGTATGCCGCTCTCGCCAGTTGATGCAGTAGTGCTACCAGGCGTCCAGCTCCATGTTTATGCGACACAGGTACTTTCCGAAGCAACCATGCCCCGAAAGTACCTGTGTAATCCGAAACATCAGGGAGCCCTGCCTTCTCCCGAGCCAGTCCGCCAGTACCGGCCGGATCGCCTCGATGGTGGTGAGGCCTGCGGTAGGGCACGAAAGCCTGTCCCGCCATTCTGCCACCAGGACCTCTCGGAGCTGCGACCGACGCTGCTCGAGCTGACGCCGTGAGCCGGGTGGCGGCGCCCGCCGGAGACCATGAAACCATGGCCTCCGACTTGTTGAGCGCCACCTCCAGGCCTAGGCGACGTATGCGGCCCACCACCTGTGATACCGCAGCCGTCGCCAGCAACGTTGTTTCCCTGTGCGAGCTCTCCCGGGCGGTGACCAGCGTGTCGTCCGCTTAACTCGTCAGATCTCCCCTCAGTCTGAGCTCGCCTCTCAGCACCCAGTGGTACGTCGTCTACGTTACGAAAAATCAAAGCATGGGAAAGAGCTTCAATGATTGAAGAACGTCTAACCGGACTGGCACTTCTCAACGTCCATAAAAACGTAGCCATTGAAATAGATGAAGTGATAAAACAATTCGGCAGGAGACGTAAAAGAAAAATTGATTTCGTTATTTAATTAGGTATTTTTATGTTCAGTAGGTACTTATTAATAAAATACCTTCTTTTTAATTGTATCTATTATTATCAAAGTTTAATTAAAACTTCTTCTGACTTGACCACGACTATGTGACCCCCCCCTGGCGCCAAAGCTGGATCCGCCCTTGCACAGTTTGCGGTTAAGTTTATTCGTCGACGTGTGGTCACAATAGCTGGCAAAACTGTAACCGAGGTGACGACCCGCCCCGATTTCACCATGTAATTTGTTGAGTTTCCTTTAGAAAAGCGGGAAGTAAATAGGGATGCTATTGAGTTATGTAAATTGAAACATGTTTTGTTTTCATTTTTAAAATATTCTGAGTAGGTACAGCAGCTTTAGGTGCGCGTTAGAATTAATGAGAATATTATAATATCGCGTACTAAGTAGGTACCTATATGACTGCTTTACTAATATTTTGTAGTGTTTTTTTTTTTTTTGAAGGTGAAATGAAAATCTTATTAGGGAATAATAAGATTTTTTCAAAAAGGTGGCTGGTAGTGGCTGGCGGAGAACTGCTCAGGATGACGGATGGCGGGGAACAAGCTCGTTGTTGGCGTGCCATGAAGGAGGCCTATGTCCAGCAGTAGACGAGTAGGGGCTGATGATGATGATTTTTTCATTTTGCTGGGTTATAATGACTTTCGCCAAAATACGTAGCTGTTTTTCAATGCATTTCTCTTGTCGATACTTGTGAAAGCTATCGTTGCTATATGTCATTGGTTGATTTTATTTTGATATATTATTAAAATTGTTTGAATTCATAGAAGAGAGAGATGATAGAGATGTTTCCTATCCTCTTTTCTCTAAAGCTAACGCGAACGGAGTACACAATTTATACATATTTAAACCTTACTAAATACAAAATAAAGAAATTGAATTGGTGTCCTTCATTTACCCAACATTAGAAAACAACAAAGAAAGCAAAATACATTTCGATAAAATCCAATTTTTAAAAATCTTAAATTGTAAAATGTGCTACGTAAGAAATTAGCAGGAAAATGTGCCTTACGCCTGCGCGAAAAAGGCTCAGTTGACCAAGCAATTACCATTAATTTCCCAAATAAAGTACAAAACAAAAGATTGTAATTTTTTATTATAATCATTATTTATTTAGGCGTATTTTCTCCCTCTGTTGAGTCGTGGTGGTCTAGTGGTTAAAACACCAGCCTCTCAAGTATTAGTGTGCGGGTTCGATTCCAGGTCAGGCAAGTACCAATGTAATTTTCTTAAAGTTATATGTACTTTCTAAGTATATCTTGGACACCAATGACTGAAGGTGATTGAAAACATCTTGAGGACACCTGGACTTTATAAGTCTGAAATCGCCAACCCGCATTGAGCAAGCGTGGTGATTACGCTCAATCCTTCTCTGTATGTGAGGAGACCTGTGCCCAGCAGTGGGACGATAAAAGGTTGATGATGATTTGTCTCCCTGGGTATGAGAATCCCAGCGTTATCTAAATTTAATTAACTTAAACTACAATATAAAGTAAGAAACAGAAAGGGAAGTTAGTTTTTTTTATGTTGTAGCCATGTTACCATTACCATTACAAAGAGTTAAAGAACTCAATAGACCGCAAAGCGCGTGTGGATAAAGGAGAGAGTACACTGTAACCCTTTCCGAACAACTTTGTTGCGGACTTTTCTCGGTGTTAAGCAGTTTGAACACGGGTTAAACTTCTAAGGGAACATTTTCAAAATTATCACGACTGTCGAAACAAGAGGCTGGATTTTAAACAGACACAAACATTTCAAATGCTCTTTGTTTTTCGCTTTTAACGATCGTCTAAACGAAAAACGATGTAAAAAAGTTGTATAGATTTCATTCAGCAAATAAACTCAATCCTCCTTATCACAAAAGAAGCATTTTGTTAACATTTTTTCACCTAACCATTATAGAAATGCTAATTCTAAATAGTTTCACAACTTAAATAAGGCACACAATTAGACCTCTGGGGTCTGTTTTAGATTTGATTAACGCAATAATAATAGCTAAGATAAATGTTCTTTATACAAAAATGACCGCATAGTTCGGTAATAAGTTGTCACTTTTGTATTAAGGACTTAACCTCAACAAAGTTCGAAATACAAATGCTGACTCAAAGGTTAAGTCTGGAACTAAACTTAGAATTCGTTTTGTAATTATAGGGAAAGTCTTAAAAACAAAAAAAAAATGCTACTTGGTAATTACATGATTACAAAAGGTAAAGTCGAATACAAAGAGAATAGAGTGAGTACTTAGATATGTTCTCATCAGAGGCGGCGTAAGGCGTGGGCGACGTGGGCCACTGCCTACCGCCTCGCTGTACAAGGGGACTCGCGCCTTCAAATATTTTTAAGCATTGCTTCTAAGCAAGAAAATAATAATTAAAAAAAGATATAAATTAATTATGTTGGGATTTTTTTAACAAATTCAGCCTTAATCAGACCCAAAATTAAGCAACAATACGGCTTTCCCTTTAAAAATAACCACAAAATCAAAAAATCAGAAAGTGACAACATTTTAAAATACACTGGTCATCACAAAAATCGGCCCACCCTATTTTTTCACTATTGCTCTTTACAATTTCAAATATAAACGTTTAGAACTATCTTTTGTTTATGTCTAGGGTCAAATAAGATCCTTGACATTTGATTCCAATAAATGTTTACGAATATGAGGCTACTTAATAAACTTTTTTAAAATAAACACTGCCCAGTGCCGGTTTGATGAATACGGCAGTATTCACTATAGCTCTGTTTAATTCGCAACCAGGAATTTTAATTGTTGTTATTATTATTCACTATTGTTACTTTATTGATTATCATTGTAATTAGGATTAAATTAACCTAAAATAATGGATACTACTGAAGCTGAAGCGGTTCAAGTTGTGGCTTTGCTGAGAGCGGGTTTAAATCAACGTGTTGTCGCATGTCGACTACATCTCAGTCGATGTGCTGTCCGGAAAGTTCACCAGAGGTTTCAAGAGACTGGGCAGTACCGTAGGAGAACAGGTTCTAGTAGACAAAGGGTCACCACTCAAAGAGATGACCGCTTTATTGTGACATCGGCTCTAAGAAATCGGCACCTTTCTGGTGTAGATCTCCAGCGGCGGCTGCGTGAAGTGCGGGGTGTAGCTATAAGTGACAATACGGTGAGAAGAAGACTTCGTGAACAGTACTTAAGACCTCACAAGCCAGCAACAGGACCACAGGAGACTGCAGCTCATCGCCAAGCCAGACTACAATTTGCGAGGGAACATCTTGAATGGACTATAGACCAGTGGGCTTCAGTTTTATTCTGTGATGAGAGAAGAATGACTTTATACGGCTCTGATGGGCACCGTAATGTCATGAGAAGGCCAGGAGAACGTTACACTCAGTGCTGTATTAGAGAAACCGTCAGTTACGTTGGAGGCTCTGTTATGTTTTAGGGCGGGATATCTTTGACAGCGGGTACAGAGTTGGAATTTCGCAATAGGGGTTCTTTAACTGCTTCAGGTTACATAACGGATATCCTAGAAGATTATGTGTTGCCATATGCTGGTTACATCGGAGAAAATTTCCAGTTAATGCATGATAATGCACGGCCACACGTAGCGCGTATTGTTACACAGTACTTGGAAGAGGTTGGCATTCGTGTTATGGAGTGGCCAGCAAGAAGTCCGGATTTAAATCTTAGAGAGCACATATGGGACACACTAAAACAGAAGGTTAGAGCTCGAGAACCCGCTCCTACAACCTTGGAAGCATTGTAAACCGCCATTAGAGAAGAATGAGACCGAATTCCTCAAGGAAGCATCACCATTTTAATAAGAACAATGAAACGGCGTTTGCAGGCAGTGATTAGAGCAAGAGGGGGAAACACCAAATATTGACGTGAAAGTTTTGTTTCAATAACATGTAAGACTGAAGAGTTACAGAGTGTTCAACTTGAAGCTAAAAATATGGTTAAAATAGCGATTTTCTTTTTTTGGAAAATTCTAAAAAAAAAATACAATTAAGATAAACAATTTATTGACTAATTCGTAAAAAAACTGACATTATTTAGTAAACAAATCAATAATTATACAATTTGTTTCATTCAAACTATAAAATCATGAGTTTTGGTGTAAAATATAGGTGGGCCGATTTTTGTGATGACCAGTGTATGATAACATGATATTTTACCAATGCATTGTCATCTCTACATAACAATACGACCTTTAACTTTTCATTAATTTTAATTCAATTTGTATTTTTATCAATAAAAACTTGGCAGTGCTAATAGGGATGTGTTCAAGGTATGAAAATCAAAAAATAATTAGTCCGTCTTATAGACAATAAAAAAATTAAGACCCGTATTTTTTATTTTGTCGAAATTACCAAAAACTACTGAGATATAGCGTATTAAAGTTACGGAGTGGGGGCTAATTACATCACGCCGTGGTATATTTTGTACCACGGCGTGACGTCATGCGACATTTCAAATCAATATAATATCTTCCTCAGTATTTGAATGAAAGAAAAAAATAATTATACGTGTTCAATATTTTTTATAAATCTATCTGATGGACATTAAATTATTTTTTAGGATACAACCCAATTATTTTGTTTTTATTTTATTTATTATTATACTAACTTTCCACCCGCGGCTTCGCCCGCGTGGAATTCGGTTATATCGCACTTTTTAGATTTCCCTTGGGAATATCAATTTTTTTCAATAAAAGGTATCCTATGTTCTTTCTCAGGGACTAAAGATTGTCTGTGCCAAATTTCATCAAAATCGGTTCGGATCCGGGAACCGATTTTGATGAAATTTGGAAAGCGTAACAGACAGTCAGACAGAGTTACTTTCGCATTTATAATATTAGTATGGATAAAATCCGTCTTCAGATTGCCATGGAACAGGGCCTCGCGAAATTTGTCTTGCCCACATCAAATTTGGGTCTTGCCCCGCCCCTTCTCTGTACCTACAGCCCATTGTAATGTTGGTGTATTTGACAGTAATTTTAGATATGTTATCTGTACAGTCGAATGTAATGTTGGTGTATTTGACAGTCATTAGATACGTTCTCTGTACAGCCGACTATAATGTTTTTGCAATGAATTTGACAGTCATGTTTAATAAATAGTAACGTAAACTATGATGAGATGCCATTTATTTATCAATCAGCCTCTTAAGTATTTCCTTCTATGTTTAATGCATGCCGTATTTAATTATGACTACACTATTAAATATGGAAACTTTAGCATGTATTATTGAGCATCGTATGTTGGTTGTCCTCAAATTAATACTTTATTTTATTTAAAAACCATTGACAACACAATGTATGTACGTTAAGAATGTACTGGTTAAATAAATTTCCGTTTAAATTACCTACTCGTTCCCGTTCGCCGCCAAATGTTTCGTGACTATAATTTAACATGAGAATGCTAATGTTTTGCCTCATTAGCCCAGTAAAAACTTTTTATGGCAGCTATGTTTTTATTTTACAGAAAGGCGGAGTTCTGACTGGCTAGCTAGCTGAACTATGTCAATAATATCAAAAGTTTTCAAACGTAATGAATCGAGTTAGATTGGCTAAATAGAATATACCTATGTATACTAATTTTTTTTTTTTATTATTTTAAAAAATATAAGTTTTATAACTTAAATAAGGCACACAATTAGACTTTTGGGATCTCTCTTAAAAATTCGATTAACATGAAATTATTAGATAATGTAGATACTTTTTGGCATTTTATAATAGAAACTAAGAGTTAAAGAAGAGAGGAAAAGAATCAGCGTGCTGTTCTTTATTTATATGTCATTTCGGTTTCGATTGTAATAAAATATTTTGCTAAGGTAATTAAGACATGCTATGTATGGCCTGAGATTTGATTAACGCGATATTAACAGCTAAGTTATAATCGAATTTATATAATGTTCTTTCAGCAGTACGTTTTACGTTTTTACTATTTATTGAATCTCTAATGACTACAGGTATTATACCTATACTATAGGTTTAGCAGCTAAATATTATTTTCATAAAAAGATTAGCTTACGCGGCTTCGCCCGCGTGGAGTTCGGTTATATCGCGCTTTTTAGATTTCCCTCCGGAACATCAATTTTTTCCGGGATAAAGGTAGCCTAATGTCCTTTCTCAGAGTCTAAAGATTGTCTGTGCCAAATTTCATCAAAATCGGTTGGGAGGTTTAAGCGGGAAAGCGTAACAGACAGACAGACATAGTTACTTTCGCATTTATAATATTAGTATGGATGTGATAATTACTAACTTCCATACAAACCTACTTCTATAATTTATTTTTCCTAAACCCTTGCATAGCTTCCATTCGCCATACGAATATGGAAATCTTGTCCAAGTTGGACATTATCTGTGTTGAACGAATAAAGGTTTTTGTAGGTTAGTAGATCCATAGAAATCTACTTCACTACATATTATAAGACAAAGTCACTTTTACTTTCCCTATGTCGCAAAATAAACCCAATTTTTTGAGCTTACATTGCAAACGCTGGCTGAACCCTACGGGATAGATCAAAATAATAAAAAAAAAATGCATACAAAAATTCTGCGACACCATATGTCTACCAGCCTCTTAAAGATGAGTGCGCGTTTTCGATTCCAGGTCAGGCAAGTACCAATGTAACTTTTCTAAAGTTATATGTACTTTCTAAGTATATCTTGGACACCAATGACTGAAGGTGAAGGAAAACATCTTGAGGAAACCTGGACTTTAAGTCTGAAATCGCCAACCCACATTGAGCAAGCGTGATGATTACGCTTAATCCTTCTCTGTATGAGAGGAGACCTGTGCCCAGCAGTGGGACGATAAAAAGGTTGATGATGATGATATGTCTACCTACTATAGTTTCTTCATTACGACTACTTTTTTATGTTCGAAAAGTTAATTAAAATGCCAGTCGAAATCAGAGGCCACTATTTGTTCCTTATTATTAATCCTTATCCAAATAAATTACGTCATATCAAAGGTAATTTTAGTTGCAGCAGATTTCTTTTTGAATTATTGTTTCATTCAGGAGATATCACGATTTATTCAAAACTAAACACCAGAAAAAATCCGCGTGCCGCTCGCGCCCTTGTCGGCCGCCTGCCACTTGAGTGTTTCTCTACCTAAACCGCGGAGTGAGTGGACCGGAGCGGGGGACCATTATTTCGAACAAACTTGCTACCCCGGTAGGCTTTCATTCTGTTTGAAGGTAGTGGAACTGGCTATCCATGGACAATAAGGTCGATGGATGTTGCGGAGTCAGATATTGGCATCAGGGCGGCACATTAGACATTATTTTTATTGAAAGGCCATTGTTTCTTGAGGAAGGCTTAGGTATCTATATCATTTGTCCACGTGCGAAGTCGGGTCGGGTCGCTAGTTTCTCTATATGTTTAGAAGTACATATGTACCTGTATATCGCATGAACTAATTATTTTATGCTGGAGCCCACTAATCCTGCGTTTATTAAATTAAAAGTGAGATGAAACCAGTTGCAATATAAATTCTCCAGGTCGACGTTAACGAGGGCTTAGCTAGAATAATATTAATGCATAAATTCATTAGAATCTGTTTGCCACTGTCTGTATTTAAAAAAAAAATAATTAAAAAATAGACTCTTCTGCCCGAAAAGAGAAGAAAAAAGAACAATGCAAATGATTCTTAAAACAAATTCTTACCTTTCTTCATAGTTATGTCCTTCTCAAACCTGAAACAAAATAATTAATATTAATATCACAAAACTAATTCTCAAACAAACAACGAGTTGAATAAATTATTTGCTTTTGGTCGTCTTTTTGGCAAGTCCTGCCAAACTTTTGCAAGTTTTCAGTTCAAGATACTAAGTTCGCTCGTAAACATATGAGCTTGGAAAATATAAGAAAACTGGCGACGTATTTCTAAAACTATTTTCATTAACATATTGTTCGCGTATTAATACAATATTTTTCGGATTATACAATATGTAAAGAAAACCCTGTCGGATCCGTGAAGGTATTGTTAGGTATCGATAACTGATTCTACTAATGCCCACAAAGATAGGCAAAACTTTAAAAAAATATCCCCCTAAAAAAATAAATATTATTTCGCAAAAAGAGGTAACTTAATACATGTGCGGTAAGCAACCCCTTCCGCGGGAGGCGGGGGGCAGGGCACGCGGCACCTGTGACGTGGTCGCGTCGCTATTCGCTTATAATAATACCGGTGTTGTCACTTTTTTTTAAATTACCAAATTTCGGGGAAATTGGTATATTAATTCCCGGGAAAAAAGAATTGATTCAAAATTCATAAGTATTGTTACTAGCCCCGCACGATGATATTGCGATGGAACCTTGTCACAATAACAGCGTTGTGACGTCATCTGTCACACAAAAGGACAGCTAGCAAAAGAATGTTAAATGCAAAATTAATATTAGGGTTAAGGGTTTATTTGTATTTTATAATTTTATTACACTCTATATAAAGAGTGTATGTATAAATTAATATTAGGGTTAAGGATTTATTTGTATTTAATAATTTTATTACACTCTTTATAAAGAGTGTATGTATAATAAAATTAATATTAATTTTGCATTTAACATTCTTTCTTAGGTATACTTACTCACACATATTCTGACAAATAAACTTTCATTATTAAAAATTTCAAGGAAATAATTTTTGTAGACGTAAGAAAAATATACTTACCTATTCGTATATCTTTCTTACATGTATACTATGTTTTTCTAACTACATTTCTGTTAATTTGCGAGCGGGAATTGAACCAGAGTCCACTGTGTAGTAGTCATGTTTTAATTACTACCTACATCTATCAGCTTATAAATAAAACCAGGATACTAAGTAAAAAAATGTATATAGTCTTCCGAATCATAACTGCTTTCTGTGTCTGTCGTTTCCGATTCACTGTCGTCGCCGTATTTATGACAAATAACTCGTCAATTATTCGATCTTTATTCCAATAGGTATTCCTCTTCAAGCCGTTTAACATGATTGACTTCCTTTCGCCAGTCATCTGGAGTTATTGACGCCAACGACTCCAACGTCAGAGCTTCAATGCGACTTTCCAACTGCTCCACATTCTTTTCTGACACCCTCATCTTTACCAGATTCCAGATGTACTCAATGGGGTTGAGGTCGCAGTTGTAAGGTGGTAATCTAACGACTTCATGGCCATTGCCAGCTAATAAATTGTCAATTTTATAATTTTTCGGCGGTCTGTGCCGTTTAATTAATAAATACAGTTCAGGTTTTGTACTGTCGTTGGGAAAGTCTCAACAATCAACTGTTTTTTATTGTTCATACTTGGTGGCCTATTCTCATCCCTACTGTGATAAGGGGCGTTGTCCATCACAATTTTGGAGTTGCGTGGTATGTTGGGTACTATTTTGTCTGTAAGCTACTTGGTGAAATACTCAGCATTCATTTGATCATAGTAATCCCCCGTTTTGGTGTCTGCTTTAAACATTAAAAGGGCATTGTCAACAAAACTGCTTTAACTTCTCGCGTGAACTATTATCCATCGGCGGCCGGGGCTGTCGTTCCGTCTCACTCCATCGGTTGCTGTTTGCCAACATTTTTCTACCGTTTAGTGTGCATGTATCCACGTTTCGTCGAGATAAATAACGGGTCTTTTGTTATTACCAAGCGAGTCATTTTCTTTCATACGTCGTAAATATTTAGTCCTCCACGCTTGAATTTGGGGTCTTTGAATTAGGGCCAGTCTTTTTTGTAGCATCGTTTAAATTGGTAGCCTAAATCACATTTAATTATTTTTCTTAATGTAGTTTCACTACCAGTATAATTAAGGTCTACTTTTGAAGCCGCCAAGATTTTGCGCATTGTGGGTATTTCTCTCCTCACCGTACACATTGAATCTATAATATTTCTTAAAGCTGTTAAGGAAAACCCGTCGAAATATTTCTTCTTTTGTCTTTTTCTTTTAGTAGGAGTTCTCATTTTGCTGCCACTGGCTGTTGCTGACTCATGCTCTCCTCTCAATTTCGTCACAGTATTTTTTGCAACGCCTGTGGCACATGCCACACACTCCGTGACTTTCATAGAATTTTGCAAAATATTTTTAATAACTGTAAGCAGTTGCTTCGGTATTAAAATGTCCGAAGCACTTTTTAAAGCACGGTTTATACTTTCAAGAACTAACTTACAATCCTCTTTTTCTTTAACAAAATAATTGTCCACTTTAATTATAATTTCACGAGCACGACTATTAATTAATTTCTTACTCATTTTAACGAGTAACAGTTAACAAAACTAAACAACAAAACTCAAGAACAACAATAAAACAGGATAACAAAAACAAAAAGCTAACAAAAATATTCGATGTGCGTAAGTGGGTAAGCGCGGACTGAACTTGCGAACGGTACCGACGGTGCGAGATCGACTACGTCACCAAGATGGCCGCCAATCGCAATATCATCGTGCGGGGCTTATACTATGATGATTATGTAAAATTTTATATTATATTTGGTCAAGTGTTTACCTAACCTTTATTATCCTTATGGGTCGGACAGGGTTTTCTTTACATACCTATTGTACATAAACTAGTGTTTGACCGCAGTCCCGCCTGATGGTAATGATAGTAACAAGCGCTATTTAATTAAGAGCCTATTCATTCTAGCCTTGAAAAAACTTAAATTGTGGTCAGACGGAAAGATCGCCGCTGGCAAATTGTTTCAGTCTCTCGATGTCCGCGGTATAAAAGACGAGGTAAAACGTTTCGGCCGGATCGTAGTGGTGACAACAACGCAAGGGTGGATACTTATGCGCACTACACACCTTCAGTTTTATCTGTACGGTCAAACTGTACAGATAAATCGTAGGTCCATACAGCCTACACACTTTCAAGTAAACTGCGCGATCTTTCAGTTTTTATCATCATGGCCTCCATAGACGACGCTTTAGCGACCGTAGGACTAATTTGTGTGTTACAAGAAAATAGACGAAAACGAAAAAAAAAACGGGAATTGTGGTGTATACACTGGCTTCTGTTGAGAAAATCGTATTCACACACATCTTTGATAAACGAATTGAGAATTACTCCAAAAGACTACAATAATTATTTGAGAATGAATGAGGAAACTTATTTGCAGCTGCTGTCTTTAGTGACACCATTAATAAAAAGGCAAGATACCATATTGAGAAATGCTATAACGCCTCATGAAAGATTAGCGGCAACTTTCACGTAGTTTCAAAATAAGCTTCTCATAAGCTGAATCTTTTTTTACTCGATTATGTTATTCCTTGCTTTTGATTTACCATAATGAAGGCTCCGATTGGTATAGTTGTATAAACTCTTCCAGCCATTCGCCTTGGGCCATGATCGACGAGTTTTCGTTGAGGCGGAGAGCAAGTAAAAATACTTATAAGTCGTGTTCACTTCACGCTCGCTGCAACAAAACTGACAAAACTGCGTAGTTTTCCACTACACACTCTCAGTTTTAACTGTACAGTTCTATCTGTACAGATTTATCTATTCATATTTTGATTAGATCACAGTTTAACTGTACAGTTCAACTGTTTGTTCTACACACCTAACGACTTATCGGTACAGTTCGACTGTACAAATAAATCGTACAGATAAAACTGAAGGTGTGTAGGGCGCATTACTCGCTGTGTGTCAGGTCGTCCGATGATGGGACGGAGATGGCGAATTAAGTCATACAATTCCTGCGCACACTCTCCAAAATACATCCCATAGAACACCGACAGGCTAGCTACTTGTGCTATTTGTCCTCTTGATAGTAATCATCATACTAAATTCTAATGTCTTTTACTTAAAAGGTAAAACCCAATGTTAATTTAGGTACTGTAAAATTAGTACAGATGACAGCACATCAAGCTACTACCATCTGTCAGATTTCTTTATTAGATTTTCAACTTTATTTCTAAAGTATTAAGGCTTAAGGTTGTGTAGCGGCAGCGGTGAAGTTTGTGAAAAACTTAGGTTTTATACTGTTGAGGATTTTAATTAAAACGATGTGTTGGGTTATTGACTTTTTTAAAATTATGTATTCGCCATCTTATATACAATGTTCGAGGATAGGGGAAAGGTAACAATATTTTTTGTAAAACCAATCACAGTGAAGATTTGCGTATGATGTCGTTCTCTGCCACGAGATGTCGCCGTCAGTCGATTTGTGTGAACTTTGTAGTATGAGTTCTCAACAGGTTGATTGGGATTTTTTGACAGTTTGGGGTAGCTTGACCTGCTGTCGTCCATACCTTCTGAAAAAATCTTTTTATTTTCCTATTCTAACTCGAAAGTTTGCTCATCAGTCTTACCAAGAGGTATCGTAATACCCATTAACTGGGTTGTGGAGGTCAGATAAGCCGCCCTTCCTTGTAAAATACTAATATACGTATAGCTGAATCAGGGTAGACTGGAAGCTGACCCCAACATATTTGGGAAAAGGCTAGGCAGATGATGATTTTACTATAGATACTTATTTGGTTTATCCAAACACTAAATAAATAAACATTAAAATATAGGTACCTCTGTGGCATAATAATAGAACATAATCTCTTCCATGTATTTTGTGTGGGGGCTGTTAGTCGCCCTGATCTAACTTATGCAGCTTCGTGTCTTTTTAGGGTTCCGTAGCCAAATGGCAAAAAATGGAACCCTTATAGATTCGTCATGTCTGACTGTCCGTCCGTATGTCACAACCATTTTTTTTTTCGAAACTATAAGAGCTATACTGTTGTAACTTGGTAGGTAGGTAGTTGTATTGCGTGAACCGCATTAAGATTTTAATGCAAAAATAAAAAATAAAACTACCAACTAAAATTGTTTTGAACGAGATCTACTAAGTACTTTTTTTTTAATACCTCGTAAATTGTAAACCGCTTATTACCGCGTAATCTTTCATACAAATAACTTAAATCCTTTAATTTCAATTCGGTTTTTTCTTTATACTACTAGGTACTAGGCGTGTGAGACAGGGCACTCCACCGCGCCGCACCGCAGCAGGCGCGGCCGGGCGAGCATTGCGTTGACCATATTTTTCTTGGGACAACCAGGTAAGATAACAAGCTCATAACTTTGTGGTTTTTCATGATACCTTTTTGAAATTTTATACATAGATTCTGTACCTAAAAATACTGGAGACGTGTTTCGGGTTCCGCATATACAAAAAATAACGTTGCATATTTTATATTTCTATGCCATGTGCAAAATGCAAATTTCCATTTTCTAGTAGGTACACTTATGTGTCTTCGCAATCAATTTTTTCGTACGCTATAAACATAAAGTTAGTGGATATACGTTGTTAACACCACTACGATCCGGACGAAGCGTTTCGCCTCCTCCTTTATACCGCGTACATCGAGGGACTGGAACAATTGGGTTGTATCCTAAAAAATAATTTAATGTCCATCAGATAGATTTATAAAAAACATTGTACACGTATTTTTTATTTTTTCTTTCATTCAAATACTTAGGGAGATATATCGATTTGAAATGTCGCATGACGTCACGCCGTGGTACAAAATATACCACGGCGTAACGCAATTAGCCCCCACTCCGTAACTTTATTACACTATATCTCAGTAGTTTTTGGTAATTCCGACAAAATAAAAAATACGGGTCTTTATTTTTCTTATTATCTATAAGACGGACTAATTATTTTTGATTTTCATACCTTGGATACATCCCTATTTGCCAGCGGCGGTGTTTCCGTCGGACTACAATTTGAGTGTCTTCAAGGCTAGAGTGAATAGGCTCTTAATAAACTAGTGCGCTTTACCATCAACGATTGCGTCACTGCTTACCATCAGGCAGGATTGCGGTCAAGCGCTGGTTTATAATATGTAAAAAAAAAAATATATATACAATATGTTAAGAAAACCCTGTCCGACCCGTAAGGATAATAAAGGTTAGGTAAACACATGGCCAAATAAAATATGAAATTTTACATAATCATCATAGTAACAATATTATTGAATTTTGAAATTATCTTTTTTTCCGCGAACTTCCCCAAAATTAGGTAAATTTTTAAAATGTGACAACACCATTTTCGGCGGTATCATCGTTTGATTTATTGTTGGATATTAAATGTATAAATTTATGTTCAATATTTGGCGGTCTCGTTTGTGATGCCGGCGCGCGGCTAGTTTGTCGGTGTCCTCAAAGGAAAATAGTAGGTGAAACTAGGGATGTACTATTTTTTGCGCAATAACGTTTTTTTATCGCTATTAATCGAAACTTGTATCTGGTTGAATGATTTGTTAAAAACACAGATTACCCAATGGTAAAAGTACTTTTGTTTGTTTATCGATTAATTACTAATAACATTTAATAGTGGCCGGCTGGGGTTGGCTCTCGCTGATTTTATCGCTTTGTCAGGGTTACAACAAAAGAATACGATAGGTAATCAAAAAAATAAAATCTTAGACTTGGTCTTAACAGATGAAAACTGTGTAATTTCAAAGGCCGATGCCATCAGTAAAATCGACGCTTACCATCCACCGCTCGAAATCACGTTGGAAGTCAGGCCCCAGTCGTCACTTAAATGTGCCCCTCGCATTGACTACAACTTCTACAAGGCCAACTATGGCGCTATTTGTTCGGAGCTGGATGCAGTGAGGTGGTCTGAATGTTTTGATGGTCCTATGGACGTTGATCAAATGGTGTCCAACTTTTACAATGAATTAAATCCAATAATTAATGACCATGTACCTAAACGCAGGCCTCGCAATGATCGATATCCCGTTTGGTTTACGCGTGATCTAATACGGGTTCTGGGGGAGAAGGACAGGTTGCGGCGGAGGTATCGCAAGTATGATAATCCCCGAGATAAGCTCGAATACCGCTCGGTCAGACGGCAATGTGATAAACTGTTGAGTGATTGTTATGCTAACTATATGGATACCATCGAAAACAGTCTCAAAACGAGTCCCAAGACTTTCTGGACTTTCATTAAAAATAAAAGATTGACTTCAAACGCGTTACCTCCAGTAATGCACGACAATAACGAAAAGAATTGCTCGAGTGGTCCTGACATTGCTAATTTGTTCGCATCATATTTCGGTTCGGTTTACTCTAGCACGGCTTCTGCAGCATCCTCTGCCAACGACACTTGGCCACCCGCTGATTCGTACAACAGTAGACTCACGTGCCTCAGCATAACTGAAAAGGATATCATCTCAAAATTGAAGACGCTAGATGCTAACAAAGGAGCAGGGCCCGATGGGATTCCTCCACTCTTCATCAAAAGATGTGCGTCGCGTTTGTCTTACCCGTTAAAACAAATTTTTAATAAATCGCTTACAAGCGGTAGCTTCCCTACTGCATGGAAGCGAGCCCGGATAGTTCCAGTCCTAAAAAAGGGAGACAACGACAACGTGAGGAATTATAGACCCATCTCAATACTGTCGTGCTTTTCTAAAGTGTTTGAAAGTATCGTCTGTCCAATACTAACAACGCATACCAAATCTCTGATACGGGCGGAACAGCACGGTTTCCAGGAAAACAAATCTGTTCTTACCAATCTCGTCACATATATCACGCCTATCATAGACAAAATTGATGGGAACCAGCAGGTTGATTCGGTCTATACCGACTTTGCTAACGCTTTTGACTGTGTCGACCACAAACTCTTAATAAGTAAGCTGCACAGTCAGTTCGGTGTTTGTGGATCGATGCTGAGTTGGTTTGAATCGTACCTCGAATATCGGGAGCAGGTAGTGGTCTTGGCTGGATATGAGTCCAACAAATACTTTGCCACATCCGGGGTACCTCAGGGGTCGCACCTGGGCCCAATACTGTTCTTACTCTTTGTTAACGATATTGTGGCCGAAATCCACCACTGCCGGTGCTCCCTGTTTGCCGACGATATGAAAATCTCGCGGCAAATCAGTTCATTGGATGACGTAAACTTAATACAGGCTGACTTGGACCGAGTTTCTGCATGGTGTCGCGTCAATAAAATGAAGCTCAATGCCTCAAAATGCCAGCATATACGTTTCACACGAAAAAGAAAAACTATCAAAACGGCAGTCCACATAGATAATGAGGAAATCGCTGTTGTAACGGAAGTTAGGGACTTAGGAGTAATTCTGGACTCCGGACTGAATTTTATCTCTCACTACAACAGCATTATAAAAAAGGGAGCAAAAATGTTGGGTTTTATCAAACGCACCACCAAAGACTTCAGGCATACTACCTCACGCATAATGTTATTCAATGCTTTGGTTCGGAGTGTGCTTGAATTCGGCAGTGTCGTCTGGAATCCACATTATGCAGTTCACTCCGATCGTATCGAGGCTCTTCAACGGTCGTTCACTAGGCATCTGGCTTTTGTCACTCCTGGTGTCAGCATGAGGTGTTCGTACGATGAGAGGCTGTCTCGTTTCGGACTTCATACCCTGCTGCATCGCAGACGTATGCTGGACTTGCTCTTTTTCCAAAAAATTGTACGATGCCACGCGTTATGCGAAAACCTGTTAGAACGCGTCGCAATATGCGTCCCTAAAATAAACGCGCGAAGAAAATGTAGCGACTTGTTTAATGTCCCCCGATATAGAACAAATCTAGGGTTGAATTCCCCAATTGCAAGGCTGCCATCAACTTATAACGCTTGGTGCAACATGTTTGACCTGGATATTTTTCATGACCACCCCACTCGGCTCAGACAAAAGTTGTTGGAAGGGAAAGGGAAACCTAAACCTAAACAAAATTGTAATTAGTGTTGTATTTGTTGTGCATTCTCATATTTCGTCATCATTGTACATAATTTTACTATATATTTTTTGTCACATTATTTTATTATATCCAATGTTAATGAATTAATTCTCAATCATTATTGACTAGATTTAAATCTTATTATTGTATTTTTTTGACATCTTATATTCAATTTATTGTTATTGTATCGGGTTGTTCACTTCGTAATTTAGAACAATATTTTTCATAATGTAAGTTTTATTTGTACGCGAATGTTGTGCACGTCTGTTATTGACACTAACACTAGAATAAGACCTTTGCAATGTTAATTAACCATGTTTGTGTTTGTGTTGTTGATGTGCCTTAAATAAATAAATAAATAAATAAACATTATTATAACACAAGTATTAGTAAGCAGAAACGAGAAGGACTTATGAAACACAATTTTAGTAAAATTTTACAAATATTTTAACGGTCAATATCATCGATTTTGAGACAGAAACTGAAATTAAAAATTTGGCATGATTTTCATTTACAGCAGTGTTCCTAACTAATTTAAGTTTTGTAAAAGTTCTAAACAATTCCATGCGATGTTGAATCTAGAATGAGAATGAGAAACTACAATACTAAATCGATAACAAAAATAGACGAGTAAATTGTTTCCATCGAAAATCAATATTTTGATTACTTACACATCCCTATTTACTCAAAGGATGCCGCGAGGCCAGCCCCGTAGGTACAATTCTAAATAATAAAAATCATTTTTACTTTAAATTATCAGTTGGGCGTAAACATCGCTCTAGTGAAGACTATTCGTGTATTGTGTGATCATGTCGTTTCCTAATGTAGAGTAATGTAACATGCTGATGGAAGGTAGCAACTGCTGTTTTGTGATCAGGTGATTGTGGTCAATGTGGTTCCAGTATGACGGTGCGTCACCATATCTTTGTCCTGTACGTGAGAACCTCCATTATCAGTTCGGCGAGCAGTGGATTGGTAAGGGTGGACCAACTGTGGCCAGCGCGGATTTGACACCACTTGATTTTTATTTGTGTGCATGTCCGTGCTAATCTCGTGCGGCGGTGCCAGCTGGGCCTGTATCGTTATTAGTGAACGAAATTAGAACAACATCTCCGCCACAGCCAATATGCTCATCGAATGAAATGATACATTTGGAGAGTCAGACGACCTTCCTACTTAAAAAAAAAGTTCTTTTCACGAGCTGCCTAAGTATCATTATTTCTTTCGAGACTCGATAAACGTGAATAAATTACCTATACCTACATGCATGAGGTCAACTGAGGTTATGAACTGTGCTAGAGATGGGTAAGTACTGTAAGTAATGTATGGCGCGTAATATGGCATGACCGCGTACTGAAACAGTACGTATTACCCGGCAAAATTTAGCATGACACCTGACAAAACAGTACGCAGAGTTAACGAACGGGTCAGCGACGGCGGTCGGTGTATCGGTTTAAAAAATAAAAACAATTAAAAAGCAAAAAAAACGAAAGAATCGTTGTATAAAGATACAAAAAGAATCATTGTATATAGATACAAAAAGAATCATTGTACATAGTTGATTTTTAAATACGTATTTATACAACGACATTTTAAAAAATATTTTTGAAGTTGCTGTGGTCACGAATATTGCCAGTCCTATGCCTGGAAGCCCTTATTCGCATTTTTTAGTATAGTATACCATAATAAGGGTTAAGTATGAAAGCAAATCAACTTTGTCGAATATTATACCTTGCGTTGCGTACCTCATGCATAAGGTCATGTTTAGGGTAATGTGTACTGCTTAAGTGCTACAGTACGCGGGACGAAATGTCATGCCATATGGCAGTACTTTAAAGAGTACTGTTTTGCCCACCTCTAAACTGTGCCTGTGTTGCCATGAAATTACCTATTTATTTTATTTAAGTTATTTATTTTTTAGGGGGAATTTTTTTTTAAGTTTAGCCAGGTTTTGCAGGCATTAGTAGAATCAGTTATCGATACCTAACAATACCTTCACGGATCGGACAGGGTTTTCTTAACATATTGTATATACTAATATTCTAAGCTTCTCTTTTATCGCATGTAAACAAGAAATAAATAAGAATGTCATACATTATTTATGAATGAAAAGTTTGCCCCAATTTTATTTTAATGCATGCCTATGAGCGTAAAGCAAGTGCTACGCTTTAAATTGAGATGCAAATCCAGCGTCTAGTGGCGTAGACGATATTGAAAGCGCTGTGAAGTGAGTGGTAAGAGGGAAATTCAGCGCTTTGTGCTTCAAGTTTGCATTACGAGAACTTCAGTACGACACTTCCCTTATAGAAATTCAGTTTTGGTATATCTGGGTTAAGTTTGTGAAGGCATTTAGCTAGTATGAGCTGAAAACTTTCCTTTGAGCTAGCCAAGACAGTTGGTATCTTTGGACACCGACGAAATGATAAGACAGTCTCGGAACAATGTATTAAGACCATTATAGATATATAAGTTATGCTATGTCTTACTTATTTCACATAAAGATAACAATCCTAACTCGTGACCATAAAAATCGATTACCTACGGTGTTACACAACAGACATTCCGCTGAAGATATTAATCAAATACATAGAATATTTTATTATAGAAGTATCGATATTTAATTATTCAATATAACTGATATTGGTTTTAATAAATTCGCCTTGTGGAATCGTAATCGTCGAAAATTTCGATAGCCTGTAATTTGAAATCCCCGAAAACGGCAATTCGTTAAGTGCTGCGAACCAAAAACAAAGTGGTTTATTGGGAATTTAAATTAAATCAAATATCTGTCTTTCTGGAACCAATAAATCAGACCAGATTCACAAGGTTCCGTACCTACATTGACCGTAATACTAAATTGGTTCTGCCGGTTCTGCGTAACGTCGCAGTAATATTATGAACGTTCGCATTCTAATTTCACTCTCAATATATTATACACTATGTAACAAAAACCCTGTTGTTCCTTTCAGGGACATATATATTTACTTACAAGCACACCATTAATAAAATTATAATTAAAAAAAAGTAATAATATCTAGTCGCGGGGTCAACATCAAATAACTATTATAATCGACACATTCGACAAAATATTTAGAATATCAGCCGCCCTAGCCAATGTAACATCGCTTCGCTATGAAGCGATGTTACATTGGCTACAGGCCCTGATTTTATAAGTTAAAGAGATTGCCGGGAACGTTCTACTTATGTCTTCTTCATGCAGAATTGCAAAGGTAAGAAATTAGTTAAAGATAACAAATATTAATAATTTAATATTTATTTTGATTATAATATTTTTTGAACAAATTTTTATAAATGATGTGTTTTATTACATCCGTATACCGATTCTTAAAACGTAGGCAGAAGGAACAACAGGGTTTTTGTTACATATTGTGTAAACGACGTCAGCGACGATGGAGCGATAGGGCCGTCACCATCTTGGTGTAGCGGTAAGGGCTCCATCGCGTAGGTGAAGTTTTGAATTAAAGCACGAAGTGTAAATATAGCCTCCAATCTTTAGAGGTAAAAACTAAATAGGAAATTACAACTGAGAATAACAAATAGGCAAACCGACAGTTTCGCCCCGGAGAAGTGCCCTGGTCCGCGTCTCAATCCGAAGTGACAGTTCAACAATCCTCACTTTCCAAAACGGCTCTGACCACGTGCCGCCATTACAAAATAACGTCACAGCGTTTGCTACACTACACACTAGTCAAATGAGCAATTTTAATTAAAATGATATCGTTATCCACGACATATAAAAAATACAATCAATATTTTGAAAGGTTTTAACATTGATGACATGCGATTGCGACAATAATTAAAATTGTTTTGTAATCAATCGAATCGAGAATAGGCTTTCAGAACCTAGTCAGATTAAATAGAACAGCACGGGTTTCATTTTGACAGTTCAACAACATTCATTACGTTAATTACGTTGTTGAGTAGACATTTTTTTCTAACATATGGAGCAATGGATTAACAATATGCTTCAAATTAATAATAGAATGTTACGTATGGTGCTGGTCAGCATTCCATTCATTTTTTTCCCGTCATAGGTACATACTACACAGACTACCCAAGTACCCACGTTTTTCGTCTATTTACCATACATACATTTTGAGGTGTTTTTGAAGCGTGCTGTGGAGTGGCTGTCTACTCGACACTCAACCCCCGCCTCGTTGAATGCAGTCTTGTTTTCTGCATGCATAAAAATGCAGAGTACACTATAGTGGGCGATTTTCCACCCTTTAGGGCCTGTGAGTACCTTGTGTGAAATGATGACGCGCTTTGAAGCTAACCACATTTTTAGGACAAAACACTAGCATTTTTTTTTTTCTTTTATGTCTATTGAACCTTTATTGAGTATTGTCAGAGTCATGCTAGTATATACTGGAGGCTACCCATTTAAATTGTTCGTATCTTTCATTATCCAGTTAAAACTATATAAATTAGAGCTTGATTGCGATCCCGCTTTATGGTCCCCCGATTGACGGTAAAGCTCGCCACTCTAGCCTTGAAGACACTTAAATTGTAATCAGATGGAAAGACCGTCGCAAGAAATTCAGGTAAAATGTATGTTTAAACACAGGAATGTGACAACTAATAGTCAAACTGCACCTATAGGGTGTTTTAATGGTATATTTTAATGCAATTTATTTACTACCTACATACTTTCAAATAACCATTACAATATAAAAAATTGAGTCTTCTTAAACCATATTCTATTTCACTTTAAGCCGCATTCATCTCAAACCTCCACTGTGTATATCCACAAAGACTTGCTATATCAAACGTTCCCGCTGTGATGAGGTACGTTCAACAAGCGGCCATCCTACAAACACAGGACGATAGACACCCTAATTTTAATTAAATAGCCGAAATCCAAAGCCTCCTCAAACAGATTTATTAAAACGTAGTAATATTCAATAATCTTATACCGGCTTTATTAATATTCCACAAGCGACTAATAATAATCATAATTAAATTCGATTCAAGTCAGTCAATAGATCAGAGGGGTGAATGCGCAACACTTTCTTGGGTTATAATTTTTTTTACGAGATCAACAAAAATGTACGCTCGGAGAAAGTCTTCCTCACCGATGAAAAGAACAGGCAGTGATCATCCGTAGCGTGTTTTTTTTAATAATTATAAACTAGTGCTTGACTGCAATCTCGCCTGATGGTAAGCAGTGATGCGATCGTTGATGTTAAAGCACACTAGTTTATTAAACCTATTCACTTAAAAAAAACACTTAGGAATAGGAAGGATTATGGCAGTTGAGCGAGGTGATGCAATGTAAAACCCAACGACACAACTGCTCAGACTCGAACTCCGTACGGCTTCACCAGACATCATGCCGGAACACGACGAATCGCTTGGCGGCAAAACCTTGTCTGGTGGGTGGTAACTTTTGCCGGCAGCCGATATTATGGCCTAATTTTGATAGTTCAATAAAAATCATAGCGTTGTTTACGCTATTGAGCCGAACAATTTTCCGTACCTACAAATGATGAAATTAATGAATTATTATTTATATTATAAGCAATATTCTTCAAAATTATTTAGAATATGCTTTGAGTCTTGTGTGGTACCGGCCTTACAATAGTACCAACCCATATCCTCCCGTCATAGAATAAAGAGAGGGAAGTACGTTATCTTCATACAAACGGACCGCGCGCGGCTTGTATGTGTGCGCCATAGTATCTATGCGTCGCCGCACGCACACCTAAACACAATATTAGAGTGCCTATGACTGCGCTAGTCGCGGCTAGCACCGAGCACGGAACGAGGTTCGCGCGTCACGGCTTTTCGGCACATTAGCTTTTAAAAAATGATCACATAAACTGCAAAGTTGGTATGTCTATTTATGAACAAATAAAAGACTTATATTTTTCAAATTATATTTCTAAAAGTTATTTACAAGGATACGGATATATTACACATTAAAGTTTAATAACAGCGCGTTTCGTAATAGTCGAAACCGAAGAAAGTAGGTATTTTTCTGTAGCTAATTTGTAATTTTGTATTAAATGTGTGATTCAATAGATGTTATGTTTGTATTATTTATATTTGTATTAATTAAAAATAAAAATAAATATGGTTCTTTATGTGTACAAAACTAAAAATATAAATTACAAAAAAAAAACTGACTAGTATATGTAATCTAAATACTAAGCAAATAATTTAAACATAAGCTCTTAGTCTATAAATATTTGTTAGCGGTTTGGGCGACAACCGTAACCGACGAAGCGCGGACAGTCGTCAACCCTAAGACAGTAGGCAATTAAATCGCGGATTGGGTCGCAGATAACCTACTTCCCCTCTTTATTCTATGCTCCCGTGGATGTCCTAAGAGGCGACTAAGAGAACTCTCACCAGGGAAGCGGGCGGCAACACTTACTCTGCGGAATATCAAATTACTGCGATACCCAATCCGCCTGTCAAGCGTAGGGCCCGAATAGAATGAAAGCCTTTGTCCAGCAGTGGACCTCTATAGGCTGAAAACAAGAACAACAACATGCTTGATAGTGTCGCGCGATTGTGAATATTTGAAATTTTATATGCATTTCCATATCCTTATGTGATAAAGTTGGTTGCCAACCCATAATATGTTTTATTTCCTTTGAATACTTTTAAGTATACCTAGATTAGTTTTAAGTATAAATAAATAAATAAATAAAATAAATATATACGGACAAATCACACATATTGAGCTAGCCCCAAAGTAAGTTCGAGACTTGAGTTATGGGATACTAACTCAACGATACTATATTTATAATAGATACAAACATAATAAAATATAATAGTAATAAAATACAATAGATAAACATCCAAGACCCAGGCCAATCAGGAAAAGATTGTTTTCCATCATGGCCGGGGATCGAACCCGGAGCCTCCATGTCGCAGGCAGGCGTGTTGACCGCTGCGCCACAGGTTTGATTTTTGTGTTAGATTAAACAAATCAAATATTCTTTATCTTAAAACATATAACCAAGAATTAGATTATATCAAGTGCAAGCAAGAAAGTAGTATGCAAGCGGACGTACAAATTGCAACAGGCGTGGTTTCTGGAATGGCCTCGACGTTGCGGTGCTCCGATCGTCCCAGGTGAGTTTATCTTCACAGATGAAACTCCAGCTCACCGCTGCTTCTGAGGCTAGTCGGCGAAGAAGCCGAAGCTGAGTGCAACGTTAAAACCACCTGCTCCTCAGTTCGCAGGCCGCCACTACCCCCTCCCGCGCCTACTCGGATTTAAATTACATTTCATGGGTAGGGTAGATAAGACTACGTGTTTGGATTTGCAGCGATTCCTTTCTGTCAGTAACTTAATATATAACGAACAAAAAAAAATTGGTTAAAAATAATGAGACTGTTTAATAAAATTGTTAAAGGAAAAAGTGTCATTTAAATTCTTTGAATTGTGTTTCTGTAGATCAGCTTTCTTTAAAGTCGACGAAAGTCTGAAACAATTATTAATTCTAACGTTTTTGATTCGAAATAAGAATACATAAACCAAATATCATACTAAACTTTTGGAAATGAAATTCTATTAAACTGGTTCAAAACACCGTGTTTCACAATTAGGGCCCAGAAGCAATTTCGGTCGATGAGGTGTTTGACGTCAGGGTCTTGTTGTTTATTTGGAAAGATGGTCGACCTTTGTACACAATGGTTGTGGTTAAAGACTGTTTATTAAACTTGTAAGACGCGATTGAATATTGATAAGTTGGGATAACTGCATGTTTGGTATATGAAGAGTTTGATTTTAGTGAATTTTGTAGAGGAGGTACTTGGAAAGAAATTAGGTTTCTGGACCTAACGAATGACGAATGAACAAAATTGGATCTCTATTTGCTTCATATTACAATAAAGTTCAATTTAGGCTACAACTTCAAACATTTTTATAACTTTTTTTAATAGTAGGTACTAGTCACTCTGAAATTAACGTAATCCCCCAATAAAATAAAGTTGAAATTATTATACCTTCTTCTTCTCAGCCTATAGAGGTCCACTTCTGAACAGGGGCCCCCCAAGGCTTTCATTCCATTGGGAGGCATTGCCATAATACCCACGCTGGGCAGGCGGGTTGGGGATCGCAGTAATTTGTTATTCCACAGGAGAAGCGCTGCTGCCCACTTCCGTGGTGAGTTTATATGAATTATAGGTACCTATTATACTATGTGTGGAATCCTGTTGATCCTATACTCAAGGCGATTACATCACTATCTGAACCAGTGGTAGTACTCGAAGACATGACATGGGAACATCATATAGGCTTATTATTATTATATGAGAATTAATGAATAATATCTAGAACAAATATTAAAGTACCTGTATTTGAATTTATGTACGCCTGGATTTATCACTGTCACGCCTAAGCCTCCTTTTAACTTTCCCGCCATTCGTGGTTATATAGATGACATTAGTGACAGCAGCTAACTGACAGTGTTTAAGACAGTGTTTACATATCTAATAAATAGATACACTACAGTAAATATATACAAAGAAAGAATGAAAATGAATTTATTAGAGGCAATGTTGTTAAAGCTTACCATTTATTCTAAAAGGATTTAACAAAGCCTTAAATGCGCATAATTGTTGGCGTAGAATTAAAACAACTTCTTTGAAAACAATACGAGAAAAGTAATCTTAATGAGCTTTAATATGGCTTTTTGCATCAGTGGAACAAAGGTGAGCGGCAAGCGTTTTATTGACCTAGAAGTGTACCTACAATATAAGTAACAGACAAGAATAACTCTTCGATGCCCGACTTGGTCATTAAACCGGCTTATTATTGGAATCTTAACTGCTGTTAAGATACTTGACAAATGAACATAAATAATTCTGCGTTATTTTTCGTTAAGTTTTCGGATCATGAATATTTTTGTGTTTTAAAGAATATTACTATATTTTATAAAGAAGAATTTCCACGAAAAACAAAGAGGATTTTAGAGTTTTATGCAGACCGCGGCCGCCATTTTTATGGATATGTCTTGGATCTTGAAAGCCCGTGCGAAAAATCAGAAAAGCTGTGACTGAAAAATCTGTTTGACTCTTTCCCCCTTATTCATAACCGATGTTTAAAGTAGTTAAAGAATCGCTAATCACTAGTTAACTTTAAACAACAACTCTCTTAAAAACTGGCAAGTATTTGTACAAAAATAGATGTGTTACGTCGTTACTTAGCAAGCTGCTATCGGGGACCCTGGCATTTGTCAGAATAAGGTATACCTAAGTATATGTATAAGGAATAATTCAGTCTTAAGCTTTGATCATATAACAATTTGATTTCTGGCGAAGGTGATTAGGGCGAAGTATGGTTGCCTTGGCAAGTTCTGAAATTTTAAATATTTGCCACCACTAGCCATGTCTACCTGGCAAAGGACCAAATTCGTTAAGAGTTTCAAGTTGAAATATATGGCCATGGAAAAGTGTTAAATTTCACCAAGTTTTTGATGAATAACATTGCTCGCACTATTAATGAATTACCCGCGTTGAGCAAGCATGGTGATTACGCTCAATCCTTCTCTGTATGAGAGGAGACCTGTGCCCAGCAGTGGGACGATAAAAAGGTTGATAATGATGAATGATGATTAATGAATGTTAATTTTCCTGCCTACATCCTAATTTATTTGGGAATAGACACAACAAGTTTTTTGGTCATACTTCTATAATAGTCACTCCCTTCCTAATATTCGGTGGTAGGTCATATTCTCGGTCGTTAGCCATAATATCGGCTGCCGGCAGAAGTTACCTCCCATCAGACAAAGTCTTGCCGTCAAGCGATTTGTCGTGTTCCGGCAAGATGTCTGCTGAAGCCGTACGGAGGACGGTTTTGAGCAGTTATGTTGCGGTGTGTGCTGGGTATGATGCACCAAATGTTGTTCTCCTCTGGCGCAGAATCATTGGTTGTGTTGTTGGGTTTAACATTGCATCACCTCGCTCAACTGCCGTCTTCCTTTCTATTTCCAAGTTTTTTAAGTGAATAGGCTTAATAAACTAGCATGCTTTACCATCAACGATTGCATCACTGCTTACTATCAGGCGGGATTGCGGTTAAAAAAATATACTTCACACTTTTTTTTTAAAGAAAACGTTGCCCCATACCAGGAATTACTCCTGTATCGTGGGTGCGTTTACAAACATTTAAACCCACATACACAAAAAAAAAGGCTAGAATGAATAGCCCGGTCGATTGCATCAGTGCTTACCCTCAGGCGGGATTTCAGTCAAGAATTAGTTTATAATCATAGAAAAACTAGAAAAAGGAAGAAAAAAATGGTTAAAACAACAGAGTGACGCTGATCAGCGAAATGGCATTATAATAAAGAGCTAGCTATATTACAGTGACTGTATGTGCTATACAAGAACAATCTTATGTCATGTTAACAAGGTTACAGATTAAAAAGGTACCTATTTAATGTAACAAAACCTTTAGATTTCGATCAGCGCTCATAACTTGTACCCGACGCCATTTTAATTCCCGGCAATAGTGTGGCAATGTTCGGTCGACCTTTGTGTTGGTTGAGCCGGAGTAATTTTAATATTTGAGACTACCCGCTTTTCAGATTAGGCTCAGTTAGTGGTGGCGGTTGGTCAGAGACTTTATTCGTTGTTTTACACTACCAGTCAAATTAAGGCGGAGGTTTCTGTAAGGGAATGGGATAGTTTATTATTTCTTCATTGCGGCAAAGCAAAAATAATGGTCGCTTGCATGTATACCATGTGGGTGCCAGGAACACCTACAAAATTATATTGACATGCTACCACAGATTTACCGAGACTATTATTGTACACATTCCTTTATTATTGCATGAAATATTCTCTTGGTTACTACCTAGGTACCTACTTCTTACAGCGCTTTTATATTTCTGTATTCGGGCTACAGTTTATAATTTTATATTGCAAGTTGCGTTGCAAATTTATAACTAGCTGAATTTTGACATTGACATTTAATGATTCAAAGATAATAAACTGACTTTTTCTCTATACCTACTGGCCCAGTGCCGGTCAAGAGCGTCCTCCATATTCTTCTAGTTTTATTTGAACTGTGAACTAGTCCAAAGCATTTAAGGGGATAGATACCCTCGAGCGGCCAAAAACGCTCATCTTTCAAAGTTTATTCCTCCAGAATGCCTTGATCAAAAATTTTGAAAAAAATATATTATAATCATAGATTCAAGCACAACATATTTAGTGTTTATTATTTTCTATACGGCCTATATTTACGTCAAAAGTAAAATATTTCTACACGGCGTTTTTTAACTTTTAAATCGATATTTCTCTTAAAGCGCTTAGACTTTTTTAAATATTCTTACTCGCAGTAACGTGTATCTGTAAGAGCTATAGAATCATAGTTCTATTTTAAAATTGATGAAATATTTAATAAGAAAAGTAATAAAAATGAGTGTCCGTACGAGTTTCCGCCTTGCGAGGTTCAGAGGGGCTCTATGCGGGACGCGGGCGCGGGTCGGCCGGCAGTCTCGCGCCAGCGCTCATGAGAGGAGGCTGTGTCACTTTTTGCTCCGTGCACCCTTGGATACTAATGTAAAGACATGCTTCAAAAGCGTAGAAAATAATAACGACGTAGTATGATCCAGTACAAGTCTGTTTAATTAATGATCAACAGCACAGACATCAGTAGCTTTTATACACCATTGAGTCAAAACACTAACGAATACTGAATAGTCACAAAACTAATAGACAACGGAAACGGAAATTATCAGGTATTGAATAAAATTAAGAAAAAGTTAATAGTAACGCTAGTAATTGTCAATAATTGTGCACAGATATTTGGATTAACCTAAAATATCGAAAGTTGTTTATATTTATTTATTTGAACAATGCTTGATTCAATAAATAAATATCCGATGGGCGGGAAGACCAATGCTCGAGAGGAATTTATAATAAAAGTTGGCGGTAATCGGAAGTTGCATCAATAATTCTAAAATTAATAAAATAATGGCCGAAAGACCGGAAGTGTACTTCCAAGTGTGATTTTAGAATAAACTAAGGTTTTAAAATCCTCCCAAGTAATTTAAAGTAATCATAATAAATTAAAATTAACATAAATAATTACGCAACTACGATCAATATAAAATAATTATGAAACTAAGTATAGCTTCATAGATGGGCGGGAAGCGCAAGCTGTAACACTAAGTACTTCCCCCCTTATTCATAAACGTTACTTCAAGTTAACTAGTGATTAGCTATTGTTTAATCATACATCGTAGACGTTTGCACGTCACTTAACTTTAATCATCGCTTATGAATAAACCCCTTAAACAGTGTGGTGTTTATTCATAAGTTCGATGATAACAGTTAAGTGACGTTAAAAGATCAAAATGTATGGTTAAAGAATCGCTAATCAGTAGTTAACTTTAAGCAACGTTTATGAATAAGGGGGTTTGAGTGCAACGAAGTATTTTTAGTGATTTTGTGTACCTATAATTATTGAATGTTTGCATTTATTGCCGCGCTGGGACGCTTTACGTGATTTTATATGATGCTTTATTTTGATACAAGCTTTCCGCCCGCGGCTTCGCCCGCGTGGTGTTCGATTATATCGTGCTTTTCAGATTTCCTTCGGGAACACCAAATTTTTCCGGGATAAGAAGTACCCTATCATTTAATCCGGATTTCTAACTTTACGTCTACAAAATTTCAAAGCAATCGGTTCAGTAGTTACGGCGTGAAAGCAGAACAAACAAACTCACTTTCTCATTTATAATTAATATTATAAATGAGAAAGTGAGTTTGTTTGTTTGTTGAATGTATGACTTATTCCCATTTATAATATTAGTATGATTCGGTTATATCGCGCTTCTAGATTCCTTCGGGTTAAAGTTATTTCTAAGTATGCTAGGCATGCAATACCGGTTTACCGGTTTTCATTTTTACCGCCTTTTCTCCTTTCGTCTTTTTTCGTAACTATAAAATTACCGGTAAAAAAATATAAAACCGGTAATTTACCGGTTTTATGTTTTGGGCAAAGTTGTTCATTTATTCACGCATGCGTCAAACTTTCCATTATATGTAATGTTTGATACTTAAAAGTAGCTTTGACGTAAGCATTTGTGACGATTCGTGTCATTCATTAGTTTGTATAACTGTACTGTACAACGACTATCGAACTCATGTCAAATTTTTCAATGACTCCAGAGCTAGACGAACGTAACCAGTCTTACTAGCTTGGCAGTGCAGGATTGAATACCGTATTGGTGGGGCCAGAACACTTATCGGTAAACTAATCTGCTTCAGGGACTGTGATACTCGTCCTAGAGTGATACGTTTTGTAAGGCGGGTATTTTCAGGTACAAATACCAACCTACCTAACCAACCTAACCTGTCAGAGAGCACATCGACTTCCTGAAGCAGAAAATGTACGGTACACCCAGAATCGCACTTTCTAAAACAATGAATGGTGGGTTTATCGACCAGACCAAGGTGGCTGACACTTACCTACTGAATGAGGATGCCATGTGTTCATTCTGGCGCAGTATCTGTTTGGTGCCTGTCGCTTTTTTGGATCAAATGGTTTTCAATGTTGCGCGCTCGCTTGAGTCTGGTTCACTACCTCAGTTCCTAACAACTAGAGTAACCCACCTGCTCCGTAAATCAGGTAGCACTGCGGAACCCAAAAATTATTGGCCGATCACTTGTTTACCGACCATCTATATAGTTCTTACATCCAATTTTAAAGTTAAAATTAACAAACATATTGACAGCAACTCATCATGTCTGCCTCTCAAAATGGATGTAGGAGCGGCTCCCGCGGTACTAAGGAGCTACTCCTTAATAACATGGCCATTTCCCAACAAGTTCGTCGTTCCCAAAAAGATCTATCGACATGTTGAATAGTTTTTTTTTTTGATATTGCCTTTCACGGACACCAGCTCCTAACATATGTAACAAATACAAGACTGAGTAATTGTACGGTTTTAGCTATAAACAAAACATTGTGAGGAGAAATAAATGAATAATAATTATTATTGTTATATAATAAGGCCTATTATGACTTGGTGCCACATACAAGGCTCATGCAGGTGATGGAGTTCTATAAAGTTGATGCAACTCTGCACACCATCTTGATGACGTGTATGGCTAATGGAGGACGGTCCTTCGCTATCCTGGATATCGAGATATTCATAGGAATAGCGATCCGAGCCAGGTCTATTCCAGGGCGATACTTTGAGTCAACTTTGATTTTGCTTAGCCTTGAATCCTCTAAGTACACTGCTGGAGAATACTGCAACTGGGAGAAGCCCAGATTGCCAAGCACCACGGAATAACATTTGATCAAGTTAATGGGTCCTAAGTAGGTATTTGCTGTTACAATTGATTCCAATAATAGGTATGGCAAAAGCGCCTGAACGCACGGAAATTAGTTCTAGTTTCAACAAGGTCCGTATAATAAACAACTCCGGATGTAACTTGTACACTATCCAACATAATATTGCGTTCATTATAATATTGCGTTCTGCCAAAGAATACACTCCCACAAGATGTGATGTGCGGACTGTTCAAATTCACAGTTCGATGTAGAACACTGACACAAAGGCGAAGGAACAAGTTTAAAAGAATACAGTTTACTTTTGAAGTTGCCATGACCTGTGAGAAATTGGGCAACGCAGTGGTCAACCTCCAGCCATGTCTTAGCCAGCCGATCGCCAACGGATGGAAAGAACACATGGAGGTGCGCCCTTGATGGAATTATCCCACCTACTTTGCCATTCGGATAAGAGGTCCTCCCAGACGTCAGTCTGAGGTTTAAATAATCTAGAAATTCTATCGAGGTCGCGTTGTGTAACAAAGTTAGTGTCCATGGCCTCCCCCCTCGCGGAGTAGTACATTGAAGCACGTCGCTGTACTTCAAGATCGACTGGAAGTACACCTGCCAGAACGGGTAAGGCTTCAGTACTGACTGATCTATACGCCTTGCATAAAAATATCAATGCCAAACGTTGGCTTTGAAGCAGTTTACGTCGCGCCGCCCCTATGCTGGCCCTATCGGCCTAAACAGGTGCAGGGCTTCTCCCAGTTGCAATAATGTCCCTTTGTGCCGATTGGCCTAGTTCTGTTCTGTCTCCTGCTTATTATAGAGGGAAGTGGAAAAAATATCTTTTTTCTTACTCCTCCGCTATTCTTTTCTGATTAATTTCGTTGCGGGACCCAAGACAGTTGAAACGTTTCTCCGGGACTCGTCGAGCTTCATTGCTCGGCGTTTTTCTGGCGGTCTCCACTGTTGATTCTGGCTTTCAGGAGTTGCAGTGGGTTGGGAACAGTGTGGCGGGTTTTTGCTGGAGAATACACGTCTAGACTATCGGCTGAGGAGAGGTGGTCAGGTTATATCGCACTTCCTTTACATGAGTGACTTAAAATTCATTGCTCCCCACAAATTTCAACTGAAGGAGCTAATGAAAATTACTGAAACTTTCAGTAGCGTTATCTGGATGGAATTTTGTGTGGATAAATGTGTGGTCATACATGTAAAGCGAGGAGAGATTGCGGCATCCATGGGAACCCAACTCACGTTCCGTAAACCTTAGAGCGCTCTCTGCATCTGAAACCTATAAATATTGGGTATGTCGAATGCTTTATACCAGTAACATTGATACCCAACGTATCAATGTTACTGGTATGAAGCAATCGCTGAAAAAACGTTTTGCATCTCATATTCATCTTCGCGTCGCTGAAAAAAGTAATAAATAGTCTTCTATTAAGCGGAAATAAGGTACGAGCCTTCAACGGTTGGATCATCCCGATTTTATGTACTCTTTCAACATACTAAAATGGACTCGGACCGAAGTCGACACCCTGGATAGGAGGGTCCGTACTGTGCTAACTACAATTCAATTGCATCACCCACTGACATCGTCTATGAGGCTGTATTAGTGTATACCCCGCGAAAACGAGAAAGTTGAAGCTTTTTAAATGGTAAGACCCTCCACAATCGCGAGATATGCAGTCTCAGGGAATATTTCCTAAAAACCGACGTGGGAATGCATCGAGATGTGGTCGCGGTTGACAAGGGAATCACTGTGCTCTCCTTGCCTTGGCTAAAAAGAACTGGTGCAAGCCAGTATACCTACTTGACACTGAAGATCGCATGGAGGTTTAGCAAGCTACATTGAGGTTATTTCCGGGTTCTCCACGGGCTTGATGTAGATTTACCAGCATTCGTTGGCTGGCTGCGTTTTGAAAATGAAAATTGTCTAAATTAATCTAAAGGTTGCTACATTTACGCTTGACTGCGCCAAAGGAAAGGTCATGGTTTTAAAAATTGTGTTTATATGCTCATTTTAAGCAATATGTAACATGTTCACTACCATTGTACCTTGTGTACTTATTTATTTTCTGCTTTAAGACTACCCAATCACATAATTAATATTTTGGAAAAAAAATATAAATTTACCGTTTTTACCGGTTTACCGGTAAAAATATTTCAATTACCGTTTTTTTACCGGTAAAACAAAAATTACGCTAATTGCATGCCCTATTTCTAAGGCCACACCCTGTTCATTCCTCCAATAAAAATTAAGAACATCTCAAAAAAAAAAAATCGTCAAATTTTTGCTAAGTACAAAACAATAATATTTTCCTTCCCTAAAAAATATATAATTGATACTTGTAATTTAATCCATATGAAACTTGATTAAATTTCCCCAATTTTTTTTTTTCTAGTAGGTAAATTAAAACAATTTATTTTTTTCATTCTTTAAGTTCATTAGTCTCAGGTGTTCATTACCTAAAATTTGGTCAGCAAAATTTTTTAAACAATATGTATTCTAAATAATATGCACCTATTTTAGTCTGACCTGTGAGTTTTATTTAGATGATGGAGTTTCCGGGATTTTTTTTAAGTCCTGGTAAGTATCAATGGGAATTATACCAAAAACGCTAAATGCTAAATAATAACTATAAATAAAAAAGAATAAACCGGTTCCCATTTTGCATTAATCATTTTTATAAATTAATATTTATTTTCCCTTTTTTTAATTAAAAAAATCCCTGCAACGCAGTATCGAAAACAACATAATAAAAGTAATTACCTAATATGTTTCACTTTAGGGCATGAGTTTTGATACCACGTAATTCTTTCTATATTAGGTACTTTTTAGACAGAATAGTATACTTTATAGACATGGTATGGCATTCTACCATAGAATAAAGAGGGGAAGTAGGTTATCTGCGACCCAATCCGCGATTTAATTGCCTACTGTCTTAGGGTTGACGACTGTCCGCGCTTCGTCGGTTACGGTTGTCGCCCAAACCGCTAACAAATATTTATAGACTAAGAGCTTAAGTTTAAATTATTTGCTTAGTATTTAGTTTACATATACTAGTCAGTTTTTTTTTTTTTGTAATTTTTATTTTTAGTTTTGTACACATAAAGAACCATATTTATTTTTAATTAATACAAACATAACATCTATTGAATCACACATTTAATACAAAATTACAAATTAGCTACAGAAAAATACCTACTTTCTTCGGTTTCGACTATTACGAAACGCGTTGTTATTAAACTTTAATGTGTAATATATCCGTATCATTGTAAATAACTTTTAGAAATATAATTTGAAAAATATAAGTCTTTTATTTGTTCATAAATAAACATACCAACTTTGCAGTTTATGTGATCATTTTTTAAAAGCTAATGTGCCGAAAAGCCGTGACGCGCGAACTTCGTTCCGTGCTAGCCGCGACTAGCGCAGTCATAGGCACTCTAATATTGTGTTTAGGTGTGCGTGCGGCGACGCATAGATACTATGGCGCACACATACAAGCCGCGCGCGGTCCGTTTGTATGAAGATAACGTACTTCCCTCTCTTTATTCTATGATTCTACGTTTGTTGCGAGACGTCCGCCCTCGAAGCAAGCGAGTAGGGAACGTGCACGTAAATATGATGCGGGGTGCGCGGGGGTTTCTGCCTAGCCCCGCCCAGATGCGCAAGGTCATCGTCGTTACTAATCGCCTTAACAATCTAATACTCGAAACTCATTATAGACTCGTAAGTTTATAAATGTTCCAATTTTAAAATAAAGGATTTAGAATAGAAAAAGCTTTAAAATTAGTTAACAAGTTAAATTTTCATCGATCCGATAGTTATAAAAGAAAATAAAAAGTATTAATTTTAAAATGTCTCATCTCTCATCTATCTATCTCATAATCTATCATCTAACGTTGATATACCCATCAACGTTAGATAAATCGATGTAATACAAAAGCCTCGAATGAGAAAGACAGGTCACAAGTCACGACAAAGACCACAAACTTTATACACTATGTAAAGAAAACCCTGTCCGATCCGTGAAGGTATTGTTAGGTAGCGATAACTGATTCTACTAATGCCTACAAAGCCGAGCTAAACTTAAAAAAAAAATCCCCCTAAAAAAATAAATATTATTTCGCAAAAAGAGGTAACTTAAAACATGTGCAGTATGCCATACAGGCGCGGGCGGAGAGGGGCAGGGCACGCGGCACACAGCCGCATCGCTATTCGCTCAGAATTATACCGTCAAAAATAATGTTGTCACTTTTTAAAAATTACCAAATTTTGGGGAAGTTGGAATTAATTGGCGGGAAAAAGAGGTTATTTCAAAATTTACTAGTAATGTTACTATGATGATTATGTAAAATTTCATATTTTATTTGGTCATGTGTTTACCTAACCTTTATTATCCTTACGGGTCGGACAGGGTTTTCTTAACATATTGTATGTATAGTTAGTATAAAGTATAAACACACATCGAGCGTTTTCAAGTTGTAGTTACATGTGAAATTTGATAAATAAGGCGAATTCCACCAATGAATCAAAGCATCCGAATTGCTTAACACCATCATCCTCGAATCTGATCAGTTTGAAAGATATTGCTAATGAACTGCTTCAAATGTTCCAAAAATTTGTCTATTTAACAACGTATCTAAATAATGCAATGTAAGTTGTTCAAAAATCAAAAAGAAAGCCTAGTTTTTGAGTGCTGTAAGCCTATTGTTAGTGTTTTACGTATTTATCCCGCTGATCAGGATTTGCATATAGTCTGCGTTCAAGACCTGTCAGTGCCATCATTGTATCATCATCAACTTTTTTTTATAGTCCCACTGCTGGGCACAGGTCTCCTCTCATACAGAGAAGGATTGAGCGTAATCACCACGCTTGCTCAATGCGGGTTGGCGATTTCAGACTTATAAAGTCCAGGTTTCCTCAAGATGTTTTCCTTCACCTTCAGTCATTGGTGTCCAAGATATACTTAGAAAGTACATATAACTTTAGAAAAGTTGCATAGGTACTTGCCTGACCTGGAATCGAACCCGCACACTCATACTTGAGAGGCTGGTGTTTTAACCACTAGGCCACCACGACTTACATTTACAGATAATTTTAATTTAGCTAGTACGTTCCCGTGAACTATTTCACGACATAAACGCGATCGAAACTACGGGTAAAAGCTAGTAAATGTAACTTATGAATATGCTAAGAAGGTCACAAACTACAGCAAAGAGATCGAATTTTACCTTTGGTCCTAAGCCAAATATAAGTAAAGCATACGTTATGAAGTAAATGTGAAATATTTTATGTCATGAGTTAGAACTTGCTGACAGCTAGCAATATGGAAGGAATTCTGTATAAAGTTTGTGTTGTATGTACCAAACTATCCACATGGATTGGGCCTTAGATAGATATATGATATATATCAGTTTTCAAAAGATAAAATCCATAAAAGTGTCTAAGTTATCAATCTTAACCTATGTCAAATAACGTTTGATTCCTGTCAAAATGGCGTGACCATCTGTTATCTTATGATATTATATTTCTCGGGACAAACACGGATGTGGTTACATTGGCGTGCGGCCGATCTTGTGTCAAGACTCTTTTAGTCTGTGACACTGGTTTTATTGTAACAGGTTATATAAGTATAGACAAACAGCAATATGTAGAGACAAACGCCAATTAAAATTGCATGCCGTCAGGCGGATTATGGAGATGCCAAACTATTTTATGTATCGATGTTTATAAAACCCATTTTCGCAATAAATGAGTTTGAGGTTATTTTTATTCAAGTTTTATAACGTTAAAGGGTGCGGGAAAGGAAGGGAACTAATTCGTATCTAAAATTGGTTCAAGATATCTTTCTAACCCTGGCCATCTCTTAACTGCTACTTAATTTAATTTCTGAATTGTTTTAAAGTTTTCTGTAACGGATGGTTCTCACATAATTTAAAAATTAACGGTGTAATAAAAAAAGGTAACAGTTTTATGATATAAAAAAGTATCTGTGGAGTTCCTTGTCCGTTCTTTTCCATAGATACTTTTTCCGCTTTGGAATGGGCTTCTAGCTACTTCATCACTAGCTTCGTCTTTCTGACTGATCGACCCTTTGACAATTCAAAAGTGTCTGTAATTGGTCTCTTTTTTTAATGGGACAAAACCCGCCACACTGTTCCCAACCCACTGCAACTCCTGAAAGCCAGAATCAACAGTGGAGACCGCCAGAAAAACGCCGAGCAATGAAGCTCGACGAGTCCCGGAGAAACGATTCAACTGTCTTGGGTCCCGCAACGAAATTAATCAGAAAAGAATAGCGGAGGAGTAAGAAAAAAGATATTTTTTCCACTTCCCTCCATAATAAGCAGGAGACAGAACAGAACTAGGCCAATCGGCACAAAGGGACATTATTGCAACTGGGAGAAGCCCAGATTGCCAAGCACCACGGAATAACATTTGATTAAGTTAATGGGTCCTAAGTAGGTATTTGCTGTTACAATTGATTCCAATAATATCTCTGTAATTGGTCTATTTAAAATAAATTGTTGTTTAAAATAAACTAAAACACATTTGCACGTCGTTAAATTACGTTCCAAAAGTAGACGTGATCCGCATTCATCTACTATGGGAAGAAAAACCGAAACAAACTCCAATTCATTATTAATCATCTTATTTATTGAAGTGAAATAGAAAGCCTTTCACGTCTGATCAATAGCAAAATTTACATTGTGCTGTGTTTACATATTTCCCATGAGAATTGCAGTGTGCCAATCTAAAGCCTTTGTTCCATTATGGGTAACTCGGTTGTAGTTGGAATACAATATTTGTTTCAGAATTCTGGCAATGTTCCTAAAAAAAAGAGCTGATATTCCACATCTGTGTCATAAAATGCAAGCGTGTAAACACTGTATTCAAACTTGCAACATCGCGCGCTCAAACTGACCGTGGGTATTGTGCGGTCGATCCTGCGGCCGGGATCTTGCTACCAGGCGACCACGTAGTATATATAGAAGGACCAATGTCCGACACGATATTACATGTATTGCCACACCATTGCCTGTTGTGTGGCTTCGGCTGCTATATTGCCTTGTTAGCGGTTTGATTCGACGGAAATTACGTGGAGGTGCATAATTTTCACCCTTGAATGTGTATTGTGTAGTGTGCCGTTGCTATGAGGGATGGTTGTACGGTCGACGCCCTGATTGTCCACCGTTGTGACTCATGCGGGGAAGGGGAGGACTTTGTAGACTTTTTGGAGGCGTTGAATTGTTATAAGCCAAGTTGAGATCAATATAGCTACTAACAGTGAAGAATTCTTAAAACTTCGCAAATGGTGTCAGGCGAATCCCTTATTTTTGTCTATTGAAAATCTAAATAAACAAGTGTTTTTGTTAGATATCAGATTTTTCCAACAGATATTTTTTATACTGCTTAAGTATTGAGATTGACTGACCTTGCAAAAACGTTAAAGTTAATGAATATTAATATAATATTAGGTACTTGTGATAATTAACAAGAATGATATGACCAGTTTATTTCAATATGAACTTGCAAAAAATAGGCGCTGGGCTTTTTATTCTTACATAAAACATTCCCATTGTATCATAAATAAAGAATATGTTAGAATCTTGAACAGATATCAAAGGCTTAAGAGTAGCCGAGTAAGCATTGGAAGGCGTCTAGACGAGGACTAATGAAACGTACAGACGTACTGTACCTACGCACAGCGATCAATACGTGATTACAGAGCTTTAAAAAGTATACACGCTAAGCGTGTTAGATTGTTTTTTGTCTTTATTTTGGTTTTGAATTGAAACCCTGCCTGTGTTTATTCGTTTTACGGTTCCGGCAGGTGAGATGCAACTCTTGTAGAAGAATTTCTATAGATGAAAACTTTATTGGTAATTGTTCTACCAGAATCGCGTTGAGTATGCTTGCTGAAGCCTTTGTCTCTTCAATTTTTTTAAACATATTTAGTTGTTCTTCCGCCGTGAGTTTTAGGCTTGGGGCTGAAAATTCAGGGTGCTGGGTTGGTACCCAGCGGCCATGTCGTTAAGTTCGTGCGTAAGTAAACCTTCTACATGAAATATAGAGCCATTTACCTACGTCATGCATTGAACTGTTTCCACAGATCGTCTCAAATAATTGACAAATCTGCCTATAGCTAAAGATCAAAAATAAGTCAGGTTTTTTATTAAATAATGCCTTAATCCTACGTTATACGCCTACACAAAAACTAATAATCTTTGTCGCATAGTATTGAAAGCATGCGTGTGTCCAAGGTCTCGATCGTGGCTATTCGTGGCCCATGGTCACACAGGACCCGCCGCCATTAGCCAGCGTCGTCACACGCAATCCTACGCTTACGATGTCAACGCTTGTTCAAAGAAATGGACTGTGTCTTTTTGATTTACTGACTTATTTGGGGATGTTTGGTTTCAACCAAAAAGCCATAAAATAAATAAAGAAACATACTTTCAAAGGTGAACCTTTGAAAGTATGTTTCTTTATTTATTTTATGGCTTTTGTGTTTTAATTATAGAGTGAAACATACAACCTTAAGTGACTTATCGGGTTGAATGAATCAATAATTGAGGAAAGACCCCGTTTCAATTATCAATTAATCCCTTTTCAAAAGAAACAAGTACAAAGATTATCTTTAAAAGTTTATGGCTTTTGTTAGGTCATCCAATGCATCAAAAACAAAAGCACTTAGGACAGTTCAGCGAGTGGGGCATGGTCTAATCAGAAGCACCGCACTGATGCTGCAATGAACGTGGCCACCTACTTTGCCTGAACACGAACGAGGGTGCGTATCATCGATACGAAAAGAAGTGATTTATTATTTTGACTAATACCATCGTCACTCGTACTCACATACAGTTCCTGAAAATCCGATTAACCCAGCACCAAAAATTCAACCAAAGTGTAATTCACACAGCCCCAGTTGATTAGCTTGCGCAAAAAGTTTAAAATAAACGGGAGAAAAAATACACGGAAGACGCCTCCAACAAAAATAAACAGCTGTCGGTTCTCGCCATTTGTGCAGTTGTCCTGTGTATACAAGTCCTAATAAGGCCCTCGCTAAAAGCACTTTTCAGGTTTAAAACCCTTTAAATGAAGCAATAAATGCGAGGGAGTCGCTGTGAGGCACATACTCTCACTGTTTGTTTACGAGGAAAACATTTGAATTTGTGTTGCTACAGATTGTTTTAGTAATCGGGATTCGAGAATACCGAATTAATACATACATAAACGGAATAACTATGAATGCGAAATTAGTTAGGACCTTGCTGTGCGTTTATTAAGTTTCTCTGTATGCACAATAGATTGAGGAAATCAAGCCCTTATTTAGTATTGTTCGTTTAGTCCGGAAGTTTTCGGATTACATCGAACTCAGAGGTGAACGACCTTATTGAACTACAACTCTCCCCCGATCCTATTAACCTGGTCGCTTTGCTTTCCGACCAAGTATTTTCGCCACCTATAAAATTCGAAGTCCTGTATAACTAAAAATACGCAAATAACTCGAGCACAACGACCCTCGTGAAATCGTTCGTCATCCCTAAATCTGTCACGTACACTGTCGGGAACAATTTAAATTTTTCCAACCAGAGATCGTGAACAATTTTGACAAGTTTAATGAACATCGCATAACGATATCCGGTTCAATTAGCGCTGAAGGCACGTTGGCGGTGTTTACGTTTGGACGCATCCGAGGAGTTAATTGGAAGATAAACACACTAAATCGAATGGACGGTTTACTGCAATTTACATACAGTATTGTCTTGTGTTAGTTTCAGGACGGTACGCCATTTGATCTTTAGGTTGATAGGCAAGTGAAGAAACACGAGTGGGTTTTAGTCAGTAAAAGTCTGACACGCCCTTCCGCTCCGCCCAGAGCGGGAGAGGTCATTTGATGATATCCCATCCCGAACAAATAAACAAAGGTGACAAAAAATGGCGCCGATTCTGTTGTTCACAAACTAAACTAATTTTAAGTTAAGTGCATCTTTTTCTTTCCATTTCAGTAAGAAAAGGACAGAAGATAAAACGTCAGTTTAGACCTGTCAAATTAGTGCGCCCTTTAACGGGCGTAGTTTTAGTCACCATGTTTATAATCCCGTCTAAACTGTCTATGGAGTATCTTAATTTGACAGGATTAAATTAAAATGTTATCTTCTATCCTTTTCTTAACGAAATGGAAAGAAAAAGATGCATATAACTTAAAATCAGATTAGTTTGTGAACAACAGAATCGGTGTCATCATCATCATCATCATCATCATCCTTTTATCGTCCCACTGCTGGGCACAGGTCTCCTCTCATACAGAGAAGGATTGAGCGTAATCACCACGCTTGCTCAATGCGGGTTGGCGATTTCAGACTTAAAGTCCAGGTTTCCTCAAGATGTTTTCCTTCACCTTCAGTCATTGGTGTCCAATATATACTTAGAAAGTACATATAACTTTAGAATAGTTACATTGGTACTTGCCTGACCTGGAATCGAACCCGCGCACTCATACTTGAGAGGCTGGTGTTTTAACCACTAGGCCACCACGACTTCTCAGAATCGGCGTCAATGTCTGATTATTATGGTGTAACCTTCAGGTAAGTATCTATGTATTAGATTTACTCAGAAGCAGTTAATATGGATCTCAATTGCGGTGGACAAATATTTGCATTAAATCCATAGCGTAGCACAACAGACGACTACACACAGCACAACGTTTTCCCTCAATAATGAAAGTAGTGAAATTAGTTGTAAATAATTACTCAAATATATTTGTAGGTCAGTTACGGTCCTATAAAGTACTTACTAGCTTAGGTACAATTTGCGATCTCTATACATAATTGTAAGAACAAAGAAAAAGTTTTACTGAGCTTACCTGATTATATACGGCTCTGTCTTGATCCGCAGTTAACTCACCCCATTGCTAAAGTTTTTGTCATTTTCTTTGTTCATTAGCAATGTTTATTATAAGATAAACTTAAAATTGATCAAAAACACATTTTGTAAACATTTATCTACTACTTACTATTTTTAGCAATTGGTCGAGTTTAATACGGATCACAAACACCGTCCCTATTATTATAGTTCTAGCAAACGCTATCATTTCCCAATAAACTCTTTTCTTCTATTGTATAAGCTGTGCGAGACCTTTTAATCGGTGACAACTTCTGCTGAATTAATTGGGTCAGTCTCGTTATAGGCTATAAAACAGGAAATCCGCGGGAAAGGAAGGAAATTGGTGGCGCCGAGGGCACTCAATGTACCGAACACTACACCTGTTACCGACTTAATTCTTTTAAATGTACAATGAGACTTTTTTTTTTCTTTGAGAACTGGCTGTATTCCTCCTAATGGACATTACTGACGACCTATTTTATGCTCCGTTTGTTTGTTCTGTGGGACTGAAAATTCCGAGCGAATAAACTCGCAACTCTGACGAAACTCGCGGAATTTTTAATTTTCTGTCTATTTTCTTTGATCATGCCGTCACCGTCACCGTACATGTGGAAGTGGCGAAGTTTTAGCCCATAAAATTGAATACGCTGTTGTGCCATCTAAACAGTAAAAACTTTCTCATCTAACTGTATTGTTATTGTTTCTCATGCTTTGTCAAAAGAAGTTTTAGATCTGTTGTGTCAACTCCTGATCTGAATTCAGGCTCGCATGAAGAGTTCCTTTCATACCATTATGTATCTACAAAAATATGTATATCAAACACTAGTAACAGAATAATATAAATATACTGTTGAAGCCGTACGGAGGACGGGTCTGAGCAGTTGGGTGCGTTGTGTGCCGGGTACAATGCAATATTTTTTTTTTTACATATTATAAACCAGCGCCTGACCGGAATCCCGCCTGATGGTAAGCAGTGACGCAATCGTTGATGGTAAAGCGCACTAGTTTATTAAGAGCCTATTCACTCTAGCCTTGAAGACACTCAAATTGTAGTCCGACGGAATCACCGCCGCGGGCAAATTGTTCCAGTCCCTCGATGTACGCGGTATAAAGGAGGAGGCGAAACGCTTCGTCCGGATCGTAGTGGTGTTAACAACGTAAGGGTGGAAACCAGCCGTACGACGGGTCGTTCGCTGGTGGAACGGAGATGGGGGAATTAAATCATGCAATTCCATCGCACACTCCCCGAAATGCATCCTATAGAACACCGAAAGGCTGGCCACTCTACGCCTGTGCTCTAGGCTTTGGAGACCAACTCGAGTTAGATCAGGGTCACCAATCAGCCTCTTTGCACGTCTCTCCACTGAATCCAAAGTGGCCAGGTGACACTTGGCAGCACCAGCCCAAATGTGGCTGCAGCACTCCACACACGAACGGACCTGTGCTTTGTATAACATTAGAAGCTGCCCAGGTGTGAAGTACTGCCGGACCTTTGCGATAACGCCAAGTTTCCTGGCAGCCACCTAGGCCTTGGACTCAATATTGTTGTGTCGGGGGTTTAGTCGTAGAGAGTAGCGGGATCCATAGCACGGTAGTGTGCTAGCCCAGGGTGGCCCCATCGTACCGGTTGGAGACCGGATGAGAGGACCCGATGGCGATCCCTGGGAGGATTCGGGTGTCCCCGCAGTCTCCAGATTAATCTCCCTCTGCGCAGTATCGTTGGTCGTGTTATTGGTTTAACATTACATCACCTCGCTCACCTGCCGTCTTCCTTCCTATTCATTCTGTTAGAGTGAATAGTCCCTTAATAAACTAGAGCGCTTTTACCATCAACGGTTGTATCACTGCTTACCATCAGGCGGGATTGCGGTCAAGCACTAGTTTGAGATTATACAGTATGTTAAATAACAGAGGGCGTTCCCTTAAACTCGTTAATATATATCATTAATAGATTAAAATAAAAATATCAGCATAGAAAAATAAGCATAAAAAAATACGAATAAAAAAAATTCTAATTGGAAATAAATTTGAAACCTCCTGTTTTAAATCAAAATAGTAGTCGTCATGTATAAATAAATTGCGACGTTGCCGTCTTTCATGTTTGCGTCTACAGTGTGTTTCTTTTACATGTCAATTTAAAATTTTTATTAAATATTTTCATATTGGAAAAAATTTTAAAACATTTTGTTTTCGAATGGAAATATTTTTTTTAGCATGTATGTATGCTATACTATTTCGGGTTAACGGGAACGCCCTCTGTTAGTTAACATACTGTATAAAATCAAAAGTAATTTATTCAAATTAGACTGAGAATCAGCACTTTTTGAACGTCAATATTACATAAGACAGTCCCCTAAAACGCCCACCCATCAACACTTCCTAGTGCTTTCGTTGGGAAGAAGAAGTGGCGGAAGATACTCCCCAAGTATTTATATATATATATATAAACACCTCTTTGGGCACATAGTTAATCCAGCCGCAATCCCGAACACAATAGACTCCACCTTTAGCACGGAATAACTTTGATCTAGCTGCGTATTTCTCGGGCGGAGTGGCAACGTCACATTCGATTAAGCGATGTTGCCAAACGTATTCGTCGATAGGACATTATACTCGATAATTTTTTTTTAACAATTTCATGCAATTGTGGATCCGTAACGGCTAAATTTTTTGAACCCACGAGGACATTTTAGCTCTGAATATATTTTAGAAATCAATTACTTGTGTTGATCCATTTATATACTCGTACTTCCAGTAATACTTCTTTTGATCCGATGCCTGTACCGTAATGGTTGATCAATTATGAAGTTATTAAACCTAATCTAGATATTTTATATTCGCATTGCTCCATACATTGTAAGATCTATATATATTTTTTTCAACAATTTCATGCATTAGTGGATCCATAAGGATTTTTTTTAAATGCACGAAGACTTTTGGCTCGGAATATATTTCAAAAATCATTGACTTATGTTGATCCATTTAGCTACTCGTACTTCGTAATACTTATTTTGATCTGAATAGGTACTGATACCGTACCGGTCGATCGGTCAGTTTAAGAAATCAAAGTTATTGTTATGAATATTTAAAGAGGTTAAATTTTACGTATGGGGTTTTTATACTTTATTTCTAATTAATCATTTATTTTAAATTTTTAAACTCTATTCATCTAAACCAATCTAATGAGTCCAAACACGATATCGCCGCTGTATGTTTTGTGTGGACAGCCTCGGTTACATTCAATGCAATTAACACTGCTTGTATAGACTTCTGTGGTAGAGATTGTATGCGAATACATATTATAATTAAATTTTAAGGTTCAGTTTTAAGGGTTGAATTTTGCGTAGCGGTTTTTTAAGGTATTAATCAGGCATTCTGATGAGTGTGCAAGGGAATTGCATGATTTAATTCCCCAATCTCCGTTCTACCATCGGACGACCAAAAATTCAAAAATCATTGTACGGCGACTTTCCACCCTCACGTTGTTAACACCACTACGATCCGGACGAAGCGTTTTGCTTCCTCTTTTATTCCGCGTACATCGAGGGACTGGGACAATTTGCCAGCGGCGGTGTTTCCGTCACACTACAATTTGAGTGTCTTCAAGGCTAGAGTGAATAGGCTCTTAATAAACTAGCTCGCTTTACCATCAATGATCGCATCACTGCTTACCATCAGGCGGGATGGCGGTCAAGCGCCAGTTTATAAATAATAATAATAATAAAAAAATAGAAACAAAAATTGTTTACTCCGCCCAAACAGAACCCACATTATAATAATAATACACTAAAAAAATAATAAACACAATAAAGAAAAAAGAAAAAAACAAAGTAATATAATTTACTAAAAAGCCTCGTACTCAAAATAAAACAATGTTTTCCTGATGTTATAACCCGGGGTCAGGAGTTGTGGCGGGAAAGTTAAGCTGAATGTCGCTTCAATTTTTCCATTGGAGTTTTAAATTACTTATAGTGTTCTTTACTAAATAAAAATGCGTGATTTATGTAGTAAAAAGTGCATTCTGTAAATAATTCATAAAGAACATCGAGATATCCTAGCGTAGTGTGTACAATAAACATGTGTACCCCATTTATAATGTTTTTTTAAATTAAAAAAGGTAAACTCAACCGCACGTTATTGGAAATAAAATCTTATTTGCTACTTAGTAATAGCGCCATAGCGCCGGGAAAAATATTATTGTTCATTATTCGTCATTGAACTTAAAAACGAAAATTACGTGTTTGATTTCCGCAGATTGTTTGAGGAAAGTAGTTAGTAAATGCCTGCGTGATTTCACCGTTTACTGCTTAGTATGATACTATTGTCATCGGCAGCAGCGCGGGCGTTGAGACTAAAGGATTCGACCTCGGGCAATAGCAATAAAAAAGTTAGTAATCAATGTTAAAATCCTATAAAAATTTAAATTGTCAACAGAAAAATTATTTTCTTTTGGCAATTTAAGTTTTTACCCGACTTCAAAAAAGGAGGAGGTTTATTTTTATGTATGTTCATCAATTACTGTAAGACGCCTGGACTCGTTTGCAAAATTCTTGTTTTATTTGAAAGGGTGGTCCCATAGTCACCAGGTCAGGATCTGATGATTAAAGACTAGAGAAATCAAGGAAAACTTTCACAATTTTTACGAGCAACTAGTGCATTTCTAGTTATTTTCATTAAGTATTTTAAAGCACTACAATTTAGTTAATAATGATCTGGAGTAGATATGAAGTCGGGAGACAGTTAAGGGAACTCCTCGACAATTCACAGCAGCTACCTTGTGTTTGAGCTTGATTAATTTGTATTAATAAGAACTTTACATTATATTTAGGTAAATGGGTTGTAACTGTCATTAGGGCGCTGATGATGAATACAAAGGCCAGTTCAGGTCAACTCCTTAACGGTTTACAGTAGTTCCCTTGTATTTGGATTTAATTATTAAACATATATTGATGAGCAATTTTCACCCATATGGATTATTATGAAAATCTGCAGTAGGTTTGATGATGAAGACCACGACCGACAAACCTTCATTTTAACCCACATAGGTGCAAAGTTCTTATCAATACGAATTAATCAAGCACAAACGCAAGGTGACTGCTGTGTATAGTTGAGGAGTTCCCTCGACTGCCTATGGTCTTCATCATCAGATTTACTACAGACCATCATTTTAACTCTATAGGTGCAAAGTTCTCATCAATATAAATGAATTAAGTCCAAACACAAGGTACCTACTATTAACCGTTGAAGAGTTCCCTGAACTGGCCTTTACTTTTATCACCAGAGCCTTCATGACAGTCATAACCCATCTTTTTGTAAAGTTCTTATCTATACAAATTAATCAAGCACTAACTCAATGTAGCTGCTGTGAATCATTGAGGAGTTCCCTTGACTGTCTAGGGTCTTCAACATCGGATCTACTACAGACTTTTATTTTAAGCCATATAGGTGCAAAGTTCTTATCAATATAAAAGAATTAAGTCCAAAACACAAGGTACCTACTGTTAACCGTTGAAGAGTTCCGTGAACTGGCCTTTCTTTTCCAACACCAGAGCCTTCATGACAGTCATAACCCATCTTTTTGTAAAGTTCTTATCAACACAAATTAATCAAGCACAAACTCAAGGTAGCTGCTGTAAATCATTGAGGAGTTCCCTTGACTGTCTCCCGGCTCCATCATCAGCTACACCAGACCTTTATTAAATTGTAGTTCTTTGAAATACTTAATGAAGATATTTAGAAATGCACTAGTCACCCCTATGATTTTTGGAACTTCCTCTTGATTTCTTTTACTCTTCCATCATCACATCCTGACTTGGTGACTACGGGACCGCTTAAAAAGTTTACCTTTCCAAACAACAAAGTATTTTAAAAATCGATCCAGGCGTCTGAGATTACTCAGTGAACATACTTAAAAAAAGGAGCTGCTGCTTATCCAATCGCTTCACGCCCTTGGCAAATGCTGCACCCTGATTGGCCCGTTTGAATTGGATCAACAACTGGTCAGACGCCAAAAAGGTGGATTTGTATAAAACAGCCCTTAATTATTGTTATTACTTCTTATTATTCATCGTGACGCATGTGGATCCGAACGGAGCCACATTTTTATGATCAAATGGCAACGGATCAAGAAAAGGCCCCCGGATCAACAAGTGAAAATGGATCAACAAATTACTACCTATACGGCACGTCTGATCAACAAAGTGCCCAAAGGGATATATATATATATATATATATATATGTATATAGCGGCAACAGAAATGCAACATCTGTGAAAGTGTCAACTGTCGCAGTTCATAAGCCTTCATGACAGGCAACGTAATTTTACCTTTTGGGTTGACAACCATAAGACCGAAAAAAGCTGTGCTCTATAAAAATAACAGACTTTTAATTATATATTCCAGTCTCGTTGTCAGCGAGCATCTCGAAATGAATAGAAATGAGAGCGTCTAGGCAATGCAGCAACATATCTCTTTGATACAGCGAATGTTGGTTTAAAAGATTGTGCCAGTGAATGACAAGCAGGCCGCGTACCAGCGCATAAGCCTGCAACTGACTCAGCCAGATAAACGACTTTTACGGTATTTCTTTCTGTCTAATTTCGGCAAGGACGACGTGGGTTTTTAAAAGCAACATTGTGATCTGCGAAGGCGATGACTACGTTCCACAAGCTGCTTGCCCTTTCCTGGTTTTATTTCGGGATTATGTATAGTGTGGGTAAATAACCGTCATGTTTGTTTGGAATTCGTGCATCGGCAAATTGAAAAAAAAAACCTGTGGAATGAAGCGGCGAGCTTTAAAGTAAAACTTTTAAGTTTTTTTTTCTTTATATTATAAACTACCTTTCCAACCGCGGCTTCGCCCGCGTGGAATTGGGTTATATCGCGCTTTTTAGATTTCCCTCGGGAACATCATTTTTTTTTTTTCAATAAAAGGTAGTCTATGTCCTTTTTCAGGGTCTAAAGATTGTCTGTGCCAAATTTCATCAAAATCGGTAGAGAGGTTTAAGCGGGAAAGCGTAACAGACAGACAGACAGAGTTACTTTAGGATTTATAATATTAGTACTAGTTTTCCGCCCGCGCGTGGAGTTCGGTTATATCGCGCTTTTTAGATTTCCCTTGAGAATATCAAATTTTTCCGGGATAAAAGGTAGCCTATGTTCTTTCTCGGGGTCTAAAGATTGTCTGTGTCAAATTTCATCAAAATCGGTTGAGAGGTTTAAGCGGGAAAGCGTAACAGACAGACAGACAGACAGACAGAGTTACTTTCGCATTTATAATATTAGTATGGATTAGTGCTTAACCGTGATCCCGCCTGATGGTAAGCAGAGATTGCGACCTTTGATGGTAGCTTATTATGAGCCTATTCACTTTAGTTTTGAAGACACAATTATAATCTGACAGGAAAACTGCTGTAGGTTCCAGACCTTCGAAAAGTATCGAAATTATACCCACCGGGAAAGTCTAGGTACTGAATAAAAAACAACTACCAATTAAAGTGAGTAGCTAAGGAAAATATTTGCATTTAAATTTTATTTTAAAGATAAACCTTACTACCACAAAACCGTGTTTATCATTTGTTTAGGCTACAAACACCTTTTAAACACATTATTATATGGACTTTGACGTAAAACTAGACACGCGTTAAACAAGTATATAAGTTTTTGTGGTTAGATTCATCATCATCATCAGCCCGTACGCGTCCACTGCTGGACATAGGCCTCCTTCATGGCACGCCAACAAGCTCGATCCTGAGCAGTTCTCCGCCAGCCACTGCCAGCCACCTTTTTGATGTCATCGCTCCATCGTCATTAGATTTTATAGGTCTGAATATCCAGCATAGAAATGATGAGTGCTGAAATAAGATGTTTTCTGTTTAATTAAGCCAATATCAAGCACAGAGCTTGTTTTTCTTAGAAATGACTGCACTAAGTACCACAAACTTAATGAATATTTTTAATTAACACAGGACGCTGGTCAAGAATTTAAAATAAGGACGTTTTTCTTCTTCGTCGGGATCGAATCAACATAATTCACATCGTTACCCTCAGTTTTCGAAAGTCGTAAAGAATCGTCACGACTAAAGATGGGCGGGTGGGTAAAAAATGGGTGGGTAAAAATTGGTAAAAAAGGGTAGAATAGGTAAAAATTAAAAAATACCCATTTTTACCGGGTATTTATAATAAATACCGGGTATAAAATAAATTGTTATTTAATTGGCTTCGTCATCAATACTACGATCAGGTACTGAAGTGCTTTGGGGTCCTACCACCATCTTTGGGACCCAAGTTAACCCCACCTGCCAGACGGTGCACCCGCTGACTTACCGATGGGGTGCTGACGCCAGTTTTCCCTTCGGAGCTGAGTGGTCTGACAACAGTCGCACTCGTAAAAGCAAAACAAGCCAAACTATTATGAATAGGAAAGGAAGAAATGCACGTGACACAGTTAGGGCGCCGCCGCAAACGGCGCGCAGGAGCTACGCCCGACTCCTGTGACCTGTGGGCTAGGTCTAACGTGTCAGAGGCGGATACGGCTGAAGAAGCGATCCAAAACCAGGAAAATCCGTTGTGCTTTTCCTGGTGTGGTGACGCTGAAAGTATGTTGGTCTGGATCCAGCTCGAAGGAAAGTTTCACGGGATACCGTTATCCCAGCGAGTGTTTCTGGGTGGTGATTTGAACAGTCATGTGGGTGAGAAGAGTGTCGGGCTTGAGCGTGTTCACGGCGGCTTTGGGTACGGCGGCCGCACCGCAGAAGGAAACAACATTCTCCAAACGTGTGCAGCCGCTAACCTTGCAATCGTGAACACCTACTCCAAAAAGAAGCAGGGGCACGTTGTCACCTTTCGCAGCGGGCGAAGCGCTACCCGAATAGACTTTCTACCGACTAGGAGACACCACATCGGCAAAGCAGCCAACTGCAAAGTCATAGCCGGTGAGAGTCTCACTGGACAATACCGCCTCCTTGTACTAGATCTCTGCGTAACGGCCCATCGTAGACCTGTAGAGCACTGCCGGCACCAGATTTGGTGGCGGCTGCTTGATGAAATAAGTCCTAGGAGTTCGCATCGGTTATTAGAGACAAGTGCGCTGGACCGATGAAGAATATGTCCAAGACCATTGGGGCAGGATCCAGGCAGCTATTATTGGGGCGGCGCGGGTGGTGCTCAGAGTCTCTAAGGGCGGCCGCAAACGTGAAAAGGAGACCTGGTGGTGGGCCGACACAGTCCAGAGGAAGACTAGGGTGAAGAAAGCCCTCTTTAAAACGTGGCATCCAGATCGCGACGCATATAAGGTTGTCAAACGTGCCACTAAAAGAGTTGTAGCCGGAGCCAGAGCCAGACCACTTTCAAGCGCTTTACGAGAAGTAGGAATCATTTGAGGGGCAAAAGATCTTTTCCAAATTGGCATGTTCCAGGGTCAAAGCGGCATAGGATATATCCAAGTGCCGTTGTGTAAAAGACCCTACTGGCAACCTGCTATGCAAAGACCTCACAGTGAAGGAGAGATGGCGCTTGTACTTCCACGAGCTGCTGAATAAGCAGCACCAAGAGGTGCAGACACCGAAATTCATTCCAAATCTTGAATTAGTGCCCCTGATAACGCCCGAGGAAGTCCAAACGACTTTTCGGCAAATCGGAAAGCTGTCGGAACTGACGGAGTCCCCATTGAGGCCTGGAAGGCGATGGGTCCTCGCGATGCGGGCATGCTAACTAACCTTCTGAACCGCGTGTTCCTGATCGGCAAAATTTCAAGCCAATGGGGACTAAGTATTATTACTCCAGTCTTCAAAGGCGACAGCCTCCGTGGCGTAGCGGTAGCGGACGCGGCCGCTGCGCAAGGTGTAAATATTTGCAAATATTTGTATGCATGAATATGAATATTTGCACTGGTCTGGTCGTGCCTCGGAAAGCACGTTAAGCCGTTGGTCCCGGTTGCCATACGAACATCTAGAGGCAGTCGTTACGGGTTGTTGGAGCCCTCAAAAAGTCCAGCAATTGGTCTAACTGCAATGCTTCGATGTCGCCTTCGGGTTGTGGAGGTCAGACGGCAGTCGCTTCACGGAAAATGTCGAAGTTTAGCCATATCAGCAGTTTGACTGGTAAAGCGGACCCCAGACTCCAAAGTTGAAAAGGCTTCGGATGCGACTGGGATTAACGCTGGGATGATGATGATGACTCCAGTCTTCAAAGGCAAGGGCTCGGTACACACCCTGAAGAATTTTGAGAGGATTATAGACTCTCAGATTCGGCAGGTGTATGCTGTCTTGGGAGTGTCAATATGGGTTTCGTCCAGGGTACGGAACCATGGATTCTATATTAACACTAAGGTTCACCATGGAGAGATACAGATTGAAGAACACGCCTCTATATAATGCTCTTTCTATGTAGAAAGAGCATATGCAGTCCCCGTACAGGCCTCAGCATCCATGATCCACCTCCCTGGTTGCTCATGTATGCTGAGGCGATATCCTCACTGTGACTGTCCCCTGTCCGCATCGCGCTGGCTGACCCAGACAGTTGGAGCGGCGTGTGAATTAGGCGGCTGACCTGTCCCACCAGACCGGACCGACAGTGGCGGGCCAGCATCAATGGAGGATTGCGGAAGCAGTTTTCGTTCTCGCAACCCCCGGTGTAGGTGTGAGATGAAACACTTTTCAATCATTAAGAGTCCGACAGACCCGTCGCCCGCCTCAGGGCGACGGACATCGCATGAGGATGTTCCACCCCGGAAACAAAAAAAAAAGGATTTCGGGGCGGCGCCGGCAGCGGCGCGGGAGCCGGGCGGGCATCGAAGACCCGTTCTCGAAACTAGCGGGCAGATCGCGCGTCACTATAGCCGCGTAGTATTGTGTTCACGATTGTGTCGACTAGATATTTGTTTTTATTCGCGAAAGAAATGTTTGAACAATAGCGGCAAGAACTTTTTGATTCAAATTTATTCCTAACGCTCGATCACCGCTTGACTTTAAGTACACCGCTCGCTGCCCGCCCGCTGCCCGCAAGATTCGAGCGCGAGAAGTACACGGCTCGCTGCCCGCCACCGCCCCGTTGTGCCGCGCCGCTGTTTTCGAGAACCGGTCCGTTTGATTTAACGCATAAGATCTTGCCGCTCACTCGCCGCCGCCGCCGCCGCAACGCTGCCCGCAAGATTCGAGGCAGAGGCCTAAAAAGAAACCGTGGCCCTTGCGCACAGGCACACACAGGCACAGGCCTAGACGGGAGAGGTCATTTGACGATTTCTCATCCAGAACAAAAAAATGGTAGTAGGCTATTTGACAGTATTCATTTTTTGGGATTTTTGCTTTAATTGCATAAAATGAGGGTTCTTTATGTCATTTACACGAGTTTTAATAAAAAATGCAATAAATGAGTTTGAGTTTGAAAATAATAACAATTAATACATACAAAACACAAAAATATGTTTAGCTTTTTGTTTCTCGTGCCACACATTGTGAAACGATCCGGATTGGCTAATGTCGCGATGACGTCATACGCGCATCAACGCTTGTTTTCGGACTTTTTTCAAAAATGTCGAAGTTTAGCCATATCAGCAGTTTGACTGGTAAAGCGGACCCCAGACTCCAAAGTTGAAAAGGCTTCGGATGCGACTGGGATTAACGCTGGGATGATGATGATGACTCCAGTCTTCAAAGGCAAGGGCTCGGTACACACCCTGAAGAATTTTGAGAGGATTATAGACTCTCAGATTCGGCAGGAGTATGCTGTCTTGGGAGTGTCAATATGGGTTTCGTCCAGGGTACGGAACTGTAGGAATATTATATGGGTAATTCCTACCTTCTCGCTGCGGCCGTTCGCAATGTAATGAAAGTCTCGGGTACGTAAAACAGGTAGCTTATAATATGTTCCAAAGCAGTATACATACAAATATTACAACAGCACAAGAAGAACAGAAGGTTATGAAGCACAGATAGGAGGAGAAGCAAAGTCACAGAGATGATAAGCACAGTGTTGGAAAGCGATGGTAAACAAGCAAGCGGCGTGCGCTCCGCGTCGAGAATAGGTCAAGACTGACTCCCCGCTCCAACGTGCGCGCGCGCCTGCGGTCAGCGGCGTAACGAATGTTACCTATACATTCGTTACGGTGTGGTTATATATTATTCACGCGCGTTTCCACTGGGCCACAGCGGCCGATGTTCCGATACGAAATGTGTTTGTGTGTATGTGCCGCTACACGACTCCCCCCCAGAGGCCTGGTTAGGGACGATAATAATCCGGGAACCTTACCACACGACCGGAGCGAGTTGTCTTGGTGGCACCATGTGTCCTGTGACCTGAATCACCTGGGGAAGGCAGTTCTGGGTGGTTTGCTTCCCTTTCTTTTTCAGCTAGTATATAAGCAGGTTTGAGGCGATCGATGGAGACTGTTACTTGTTTGCCTTTTACCATCAATTTGAACACTTTGTCACCTCGTTCGATAATTTGGTGTGGACCAGTGTATGCCGGAGTTAGAGAACTATGAGATGCGTCTTCTCTTAAAAATGCAAAATCGCATGTGCTTAGGGCTTTATATACGAAAATTTTATTTTCACCGTGGCGCGATGTCGGCACTGGCTGTAGTTTTTGGGCTATGGCACGAAGTCGTGCTGTGAATTCTGTCACATCACTAGTGCCATCCGCTGTTTGCTCTAGGAATTCGCCAGGTAGCCTCAGTGGCTCGCCGTACACCAAGTCAGCTGGTGATGCCTGCAGGTCGTCTTTGTAAGCACTACGAATACCGAGTAATACTAAGGGCAGCACCTCGGTCCAGTTTTCGTTTGCGTGACATACGATGGAAGCTTTCAGATGTAGATGAAAACGTTCCACGAGTCCGTTGCTCGCTGGATGGTACGCTGTGGTTCGGTGATGACGAAACCCGGCTACTTTGCCCAAGTACTGAAACAGGGTGGACTCAAATTGGCGTCCACGGTCTGTTACTATATCTGTTGGGCTGCCGAACCTAGATATCCAGCCATGCAGCAAGGCTTTGCCTACTGTCTCCGCCGTGATGTCGGTTATCGGTATTACCTCCGGCCATCGTGTAAATCGGTCAATGGCCGTTAAACAGTATCGATAACCTTGTGAAATTGGGAGGGGGCCAATCAGATCGATGTGTATATGTCTGAACCTGGAGTGTGGCAATTTATAGGTACCTAATGGTGCCGATACGTGCCGATTCACCTTGGCTCGTTGACATGGAATGCATGATCTAGACCACTCCCGGCAGTCTTTCCTAACCCCTGGCCAAACAAACCGTTCTGCAACTAACTTGGCGGTTGCGTTTGCGCCAGGATGACTTAACGAATGAAGACTGTCGAACACTTGTTTTCGCAAGGCTTGCGGTACGAAAGGTCTTGCTGTTTGCGTACTGACGTCACAGTACATACCTACATCTGTACCTGGGACTTTAAACTTTTTTAGTCTCAGCGATGACGTTGAGTTGAGGAATGCTGACAGCTCCATATCTGACTCTTGTGTTTTAGCAAGAGTCTCATGAGCTACTGGTATCTGCAGTTCCTCAATCCGTGACAATGTATCAGCAACCACATTATCCTTTCCGGAAATGTGGCGGATGTCAGTTGTGAATTGCGATATGAAGTCCAGATATCTGTATTGACGTGGTGAACAGTTGTTTTTCCTTTCATTGAAAGCGAAACTGATTGGTTTGTGGTCAGTATAAATGGTGAAATTTCTGGCTTCGAGCATGTGTCGAAAGTGCTTCACAGCTTCGTAAATTGCCAACAGTTCTCTGTCGTAAGGAGAATATTTTTGTTGGGCGGTGTTAAATTTTCGAGAGAAAAATGCTAATGGCTGCCAGTGGCCGTCCTTGTGTTGTTGCAACACGGCTCCCATGGCTACATCGGATGCGTCTGTCACCAATCCCATTTTGGCTAAGCAGTCTGGGTGAGCCAACAGGGTTGCCTTTAACAGGCTCTCTTTGCATTGTTCTAGAGCCTTAAGGGTATCTCCTGTTAGATTGATTGGAGTTGATCCCTTCACTGCCCCTATCAGCAAAGCATTGAGTGGGGTTTGAATGCGGGCGGCTTCGGGCATGAAACGTCTATAAAAATTTATCATGCCCAAAAACCTTCTAAGCTCACGTATATTTTTGGGGGTTGGGTAGTCGCGAATAGCCTGTACTTTTTCTGGCAATGGCTTTGTTCCTTTTTCTGATATGGTATATCCCAGAAAATTTACTTCTTGCGCACCGAAAACGCATTTTGCGCTATTAATCACCATACCATATTACTTCATTCTGGTGAATAACTGCCTCAGATGTTCTTTGTGGAGTATTTCATTTTTACTGTACACAAGGAAATCATCTAGATACGTGTAGCAAAAATCAAGGCCGCGCGTCATTTCATCTACAAACCGTTGGAATGTTTGACCCGCGTTTCGTAAACCAAACGTCATATACGGAAATTCAAACATTCCGAACGGTGTAGTGATTGCGGTCTTGGGTATATCATCCGGATTGACCGAAATCTGGTTGTATGCTTTAACCAGGTCAATTTTTGTGAATATAGTACATCCGGATATACTGTGCGCAAAGTCCTGTATGTGTCTGATGGGGTAACAATCAGGAATGGTACGGGCATTAAGCCTACGGTAATCTCCACATGGCCGCCAGCCGTTATCTTTTTTTGGGGCCAAGTGTAACGGGGACGCCCAAGGGCTTTCTGAAGGTCTGGCCGTGCCGCTGGCTAACATTGCGTCGAACTCTTGCTTGGCCGTTATATATTTGTCTGGGGCCAGGCGACGGGGAGTGCATGAAATCGGTGGGCCCGGTGTAGTACGTATGTGATGGACTGTGTTATGAACAATGACTCGCTGTGTACCCGGTGGCTTAGTGATCTCAGGGAACTCTTCTAGTAATTTATGGTACGCGGTATCGCCAGTCATGACCTTTACAGAGTGAATACTATCTGATGTGCGGACTAGTGAAGCTATAGTTGAACAAGTTGTTACATTATCCAATAATCGCTGATTACGACAATCTACTACTAAATTGTAAAACGTGAGAAAATCTACTCCGATTATTGGCTTAGTTACATCTGCGACTACAAAATTCCACGCGAAGTCCCTGCGAAGCCCTAAGTTTAAATTATAGTGTGTAGAACCGTAGGTTGGAATACGCGTCCCATTGGCCGCGAAGAGTTGGTAGTTGGTGCTGGCGCGTCGCTCACGAAGCATGGTGCGAGGAAATACGCAGAGGTCGCTACCGGTGTCGACAAGGAACTGTATTTTAGTTCTCCTGTCGGTAACAAACAGGCGACCGGAGCTAGGGCAGTCGTCAGTCGCCATTAGCGACGGCCCGTCGAGTTTTCCGGATTGTAATCGCACGGGGTCATGCATGTCTTTGCTTTGCTGCCAAACTTGTAATGGTACCAACATATCGGGAATTTCCTATAGTTTGAATCTGAACGTTTGGATGATGAACGGATGTGCCTCGTTCCTCTCTCCCTGGAGCGGGATTGTCGGTGTCGAATCGTAAGCGCGTTCACCTCTTTCCGCAGCTCTACGAGTTCTTTTGCTAACACCTCTAGTACTTGAGGGCTCGCGCTTGTTGATGCTACTTGGGCTGAGGGGGTAGTGATGTCTCTGATTCTGTCCGCTATATCCGCTAAAGCTTCCAGCGGTACGGAGGTCTGAGCCGCCATGACTGTCTGTATGTTTGCTGGCAACCGGTTTGTCCATATGGATTTAATGAAGTCCTCCGGGACGTTGGTTCCTGCCAAACTCTGAAGGTGCCTTAGAAATTGCGATGGCTTGCGGTCGCCAAGCTCTTCGTGAAGTAAAAGTTGATTTACCTTTTTCTCATTAGATGAGCTGAGTCGTTTAATTAATTCACTTTTAAGCTTCTGATATTTGTCACTCGCTGGCGGTTTTACAATTATGTCCTTAACCTCTTTGGCGTATTGTGGCTCCAACTGTCCGATGACGTAATGAAACTTCGTCGTGTCCGTGGTGATGTTTGCAATGGCAAACTGACCTTCTACTTGTGCGAACCATATTTCGGGCTCATCGGGCCAGAAGGGTGGTATGCGAACAGCAACTCTGCGAATTTCTGTCGACACATCCGATGCGTCAGTGGAAACGCGCATTTCGGTACGTTCTGTCGATGACTTGCAACTTGTGGACTGTGAATTTTCTGCCATGTTTTTTATAACGCTTTATTTGCGGTATGCGATATTATAAACTTTGCGTTTACTTATGCGGGGTCACCAATGTAGGAATAATATATGGGTAATTCCTACCTTCTCGCTGCGGCCGTTCGCAATGTAATGAAAGTCTCGGGTACGTAAAACAGGTAGCTTATAATATGTTCCAAAGCAGTATACATACAAACATTACAACAGCACAAGAAGAACAGAAGGTTATGAAGCACAGATAGGAGGAGAAGCAAAGTCACAGAGATGATAAGCACAGTGTTGGAAAGCGATGGTAAACAAGCAAGCGGCGTGCGCTCCGCGTCGAGAATAGGTCAAGACTAACTCCCCGCTCCAGCGTGCGCGCGCGCCTGCGGTCAGCGGCGTAACGAATGTATAGGTAGGTGTGGTTATATATTATTCACGCGCGTTTCCACTGGGCCACAGCGGCCGATGTTCCGATACGAAATGTGTTTGTGTGTATGTGCCGCTACAGAACCATGGATTCTATATTAACACTAAGGTTCACCATGGAGAGATACAGATTGAAGAACACGCCTCTATATAATGCTCTTTCTATGTAGAAAGAGCATATGCAGTCCTCATACAGGCCTCAGCATCCATGATCCACCTCCCTGGTTGCTCATGTATGCTGAGGCGATATCCTCACTGTGACTGTCCCCTGTCCGCATCGCGCTGGCTGACCCAGACAGTTGGAGCGGCGTGTGAATTAGGCGGCTGACCTGTCCCACCGGACCGGACCGACAGTGGCGGGCCAGCATCAATGGAGGATTGCGGAAGCAGTTTTCGTTCTCGCAACCCCCGGTGTAGGTGTGAGATGAAACACTTTTCAATCATTAAGAGTCCGACAGACCCGTCGCCCGCCTCAGGGCGACGGACATCGCATGAGGATGTTCCACCCCGGAAACAAAAAAAAAAGGATTTCGGGGCGGCGCCGGCAGCGGCGCGGGAGCCGGGCGGGCATCGAAGACCCGTTCTCGAAACTAGCGGGCAGATCGCGGGTCACTATAGCCGCGTAGTATTGTGTTCACGATTGTGTCGACGAGATATTTGTTTTTATTCGCGAAAGAAATGTTTGAACAATAGCGGCAAGAACTTTTTGATTCAAATTTATTCCTAACGCTCGATCACCGCTTGACTTTAAGTACACCGCTCGCTGCCCGCCCGCTGCCCCCAAGATTCGAGCGCGAGAAGTACACCGCTCGCTGCCCGCCACCGCCCCGTTGTGCCGCGCCGCTGTTTTCGAGAACCGGTCCGTTTGATTTAACGCATAAGATCTTGCCGCTCACTCGCCGCCGCCGCCGCCGCAACGCTGCCCGCAAGATTCGAGGCAGAGGCCTTAAAAGAAACCGTGGCCCTGGCGCACAGGCACACACAGGCACAGGCCTAGACGGGAGAGGTCATTTGACGATTTCTCATCCAGAACAAAAAAATGGTAGTAGGCTATTTGACAGTATTCATTTTTTTGGGATTTTTTGCTTTAATGAGGGTTCTTTACGTCATTTACACGAGTTTTAATAAAAAATGCAATAAATGAGTTTGAGTTTGAAAATAATAACAATTAATACATACAAAACACAAAAATATGTTTAGCTTTTTGTTTCTCGTGCCACACATTGTGAAACGATCCGGATTGGCTAATGTCGCGATGACGTCATACGCGCATCAACGCTTGTTTTCGGACTTTTTTCAAACTTATATACTGTTTTTTGGGGGTTTTTATCGATTTATTTGTACAACCCGGTACAGCACACCACTTGTAAACCATTTTATTAGATAACAACAACAAATAATAAAATAAAAACAAACACCACTGAGAACCGAAAACCGCTTGTGACGTCAATTACAAAGCTCGACGCCATATTGCTGAATAAATCGTTTTCGCGGCTTATTTGAATTTTGAATTTTTATTTGCATATTTCTTACGAAATACGTATTTAAAATTAAAAAAAATACTTTCGGTGAACTTCTTAACCGCAACCAAGTAATTTGAGATAAAAATTATAATTATGTCAAATAGCCTGTTCCGTAGTGGCAGCCCGTGTAAGTCAGATTTTGTCGAGTTTTTTGCAATTTACTGGTCAGTGTCAGATTGTAACTTGATCAAAATATGATCTGCGATAATAATAACGATGTAACTGCGGATCTACCCTAAATTAAACTGATTATAATTTTTACCCGGTAAAAATTAAAATTGGGTGGGTAAAAATAGGTATAAATGGGTATTTACCCATAGTTCGGGTTTTTACAGGGTAAATGCCCATCTCTAGCTGCGACCAATTGGAGCGTAGCTTATCGAAACCTACGCGGGTGAAACCGTGTGGCGCAGCTAGTTCATTATATGAACCACGGTTGATTAGTAAAACAGTGTTACGATGAATATATGTACATTAAAAAGCATGTTAAACCAGTACCATAAAATTACGTTATACAGTGTGTTAACTAACAGAGGGCGTTCCCGTTAACCCGAAATAGTATAGCATACATACATGCTAAAAAAAATATTTCCATTCGAAAACAAAATGTTTTAAATTTTTTAAAGGTTTCAAATTTATTTCCAATTAGAATTTTTTTTTATTCGGATTTTTTTATGCTTATTTTTCTATGCTGATATTTTTATTTTAATCTATTAATGATATATATTAACGAGTTTAAGGGAACGCCCTCTGTTATTTAACATACGTATATACAAAAAAGTTCCATATAAATAGGTGTATTACATTCATGATACGACAAACCTAATTTCTGAATGAATGTTCCTATGAAGTAAATTTTATTTTTCGCGATGCTTTTGTTGAACATGTGTGATTTGCATCATCATGAAATTCTTATTGGGTATTCATAAACTCAGTGTCACAATCACCGACTACTTCCGCCAATGTTTGTAATATATTTATTTATTTATTCTCTCGCACATGAATTGTAGAGAGGCGGACTTAATGCCTTAGGCATTTTCAACAAGTCAACCATAGGTGGCGAAGAGATTTTTTTTTTTTTTTATAATCACAGGGCATTATGAGCTATTGCTACTTAGGGAACCCGGATTTCCTTCCAGGATTGTACTACTACGGGAGGGGATCTCCTAACTTTATTTATTTTATTCCTTTTCGGCTAGCCCGATCTTTATCTTTGTTTATTTTGAACATACATAATATACTAACATCTTATATACTAGTACTACATGACAGTTATTTATTCTTTTCTTACTTCTATTTATTACTTCCTTAATAATGGTCTATTTATTTACATTTAGGTTTTTGCTTTTGTTACATTCTTTGCTTCATCTACCCTACTTACTACAATCTTACTTACTATTACTTATTTCTACACACTTACTGTCTACTTAATTATTTATCTAATAACAACACTTTGCTAACTTTTATATATTTTCAAATATATAGTTTAACAAACTTATATATCTACTTATTTCTATTATTTACTAATTTACATATAGTTGTGCAGTAATCTATAAATTGGTTTTGGCTATTCTTATTTGTAAGTAAATCGCACAAATTTTGCCTACTTATTCTTAACCTTAGACTCTGTTCCAGGCTGAACCTCTGCACTGAATGAATCGGGCAGTCGACGAGAATGTGCACGACATCTTCTACGGCGCCTGGCTCACAGATGCATGATGGACTCTCCTTTAACTTAAACCGGCTTAAGTACTGGGAGAATCCACCATGCCCCGTCAGCATCTGGGTGAGCTTCCTCTCGGGCTTGACCTTAAGTACAAAGCGATGAGCCACTCTGACATCGGGAAGGAACATCTTAGTGACCGACGCAGTGTCCCCGGCTATATACCGACTGTTCCATTCATCCAATGATGACTGACGTATAAGCCGCTTCACGTACGATATGGGACACTGGTCGTAGTCAGGCTTCCTTCTCGATGCCAGAGCCGCCTCCTTGGCCAAATCATCAGCACGCTCGTTCCCCGGGAGTCCCGCATGGGCCTTGACCCAGTACAATGACACAGCCTTGCCCAGAGCCAAGGCTTTCCGCAGGTTCTCCCTCGTCTCCACGGCCAGTGGGTGGAGTGACCCATGGTTAACGACCGTCTCCAATGCGGCTCTCGAGTCGCTGTATAGACCATAGGTCAACTCCTTACCCTTGAGGATGACGCTCGTGGCTTCACATATAGCCAGAAGCTCCGCCTGATAGACAGTGCAGTACGCGGACAGACAAAGCTTGATGTTCCGGACTTCGGCCTCGCTATTCCACAAGGATAGCGCGGCTCCGACCTTCCCATCAATCTTACTGCCGTCGGTGAAGATTCGCACCTGCTGCACATTACACCTGTCCACAAGGCTTTGGTCTATCAGTTGGGTGAATTCTAAAGCCATATGCTCTGCCGGGTGAAGAGTTTCTGCAAACCTTACCGGACGCTCCGTTTCCCTATCGCACAGCTCCAGCGGGGGCGACCCTCTCTTTGCCTCGTACAATGCGGCTGCTTCTTGTACCCTGAGGTCGAGAGGAAGTATCCCCGCTAAGACCAGAGCGGAGTGTAGAGAAACCGTGCGGTAAGATTTGCAGAGCTTCTGAGCGAAACCTCTCTGGACCGTGTTGAGCAACTTACGTACCCCGATCTTCTTAGCCGCGGGTGCCCATACAGCAGACGCGTACATTATAATTGGCTCTACAGCGGCTGTATAGATAGAGCGGATTACGTCGGTGTGCAGACCCCAGTCTACCTTGGCAGCCTTGGATAGCTGTTTGTAGATATTCAAGGCTTTCCGGCACTGTAACGCTACGTGCGTCTTAAAAGTCAGTCGGTCGTCAATCGTCAGTCCTAGAATCTTAACTTCCCGCGACATGCCAACGCTGACCCCTCCCATGCTCAGCTGTGGGGCGTCATACTTAAGTTTTCTGGTTATCACCATTGCGCAGGTTTTATGTGGCGCAAACTTTAACTTATTTCTGACACCCCACTGCCGAACATAGGCGAGTGCCACGTTCGCCTGCCTCGAGACGCCAAGTCCAGTGTCTCCGTCAAAAACCATAACGACGTCATCCGCGAAAGCCTGCACATACACCCCCATCGCCTCCAGTTCCCGCAGCAGAGGATCCAGTAGAAGGTCCCATAGGACAGGACCACCGATTGACCCCTGCACACAACCTTTGTTGGTGCTCCTCGTGCATTCTTCCCCGGCGTACCTTACACTGACTTTTCTGCAGTCCAGATAGCTATCCAGTAGCCTCCTGATATTAACCGGACACTTTTCCTCGGCCAGACGGTTTCGGATTTTCGGCCACCATGCGCTATCGAAGGCCCCCTCTATATCCAATGACACTAGGATAACTAGCTTTTTCTGCTTTATCAGACCCTCGATTCGGTGTATTAGAGTATAGAGGGCGTCCTCGGTGCTCTTCTGGGGCATGAAACCAAACTGGCGAGTACTAATCCTCGGTATGATATGCCATTTAATCCTTGCTACTGTCATCTTCTCCAGGACCTTGGACCCAGGACTCCAGGAACTGGCAACAGACCAATAGGCCTGTAAGATTTGGGGTTCGTATAGTCATCCTTGCCCGGTTTTCTCAGGACTACCACGGTTGCCTGCTTCCAGATGTCCGGAAAGTGACCTATCTCTAGGCACTTGTTGAATAGGGCAAGGGACGCGTCCAGGTCCTGGTAGATAGCCCTGCTGCAGATATCTGCTGTGAAGCCATCAGCTCCCGGGGCCTTCTTGGGATTGAAACTGCCCGCCGCGGTCTTCAGCTCTAGCAGCGTAAACGGTGGGTCATGAATTTCATCATGCCGCCAGTCATTTACCTGCTTTGCCGCTTCTCTAACGCGGCGATGGTCTTCAGTGTCAGTTTCCTCCAGGTCTTGTGGGTAGAATGTCTCCGCAAGTAAGGCAGCTGACTCTCTTGGGGTAAGGAATGCACCCTCTGTGGTTAGGGTCAAGTCTTCTTGTCTCCTGGTGGTCCTACGGATGATGCGGTATATACCGTCCCATACCCCTTCCCTGTCCTGTCTTCTACAGAACTCCTTCCAACTTTCTATTTGGGCTTTCTTGGCTTGGCACTCATATTCTTCTTTCTTTTTCAGGTACTCAGTTACCACTATTTCTTTGCGGTACGGTGCCGCGTTTCTAATTTTTCGCCTGAAGGTAGTGGCAACTTTCTTCAGCCTTGCGAGCTCATCATTCCACCATGGGACCTCAAGTACCTCTGTACTCTTCTTGGTGGGCATGCTGGCTTTGCATGCTTCTGTAATAGCAGTGGTAAATTTATTTACAATTATTTCTAATTCCGATTTACTATTTATGTCTTCTATTGACTGCACATTGCATTCGTTAAACAAGTTACTTTCTCTGAGTTTCCTGTTGAAGAGGTCCCATTTTGCCTTCTTGGTGTTGTATAGCCTCGTGGTTCTCTGAACTCTGAGGCCTCTACTCGTGCGGAGTTTTATATCGAGTAGGATGGCGTTGTGGTCCGAGCTCGTCATCTCCTGGTCTACCCTCCAGTTCTCTACTAATTCCAGCAGATCTTCCGAACAGGCTGTTATGTCTACGAAACTGGTGTACTCCCTGTTACCTCTCACGGTGTCGAAAGTGGGAGTGTCACCTCTGTTGAGTACCTGCAGACCAGACTCTTCCAGGGTACCGGACATCTCAACTCCCCTGTGGTCTTCTATGGTGCTTCCCCACCAGCTACTCTTGGCGTTACTATCGCCTCCAATAAGCAGTCCTCTTGAGCCCAGCTCCTCTCTGATGTTTCTGATCTGATCCAGGTATGGTCCTATGGGTTGGTCTGGCTCGAAGTAGAAGGACACCGCCGCGATTTCCCAGGTGCTGGTTCGGATCCTCACTACAACAATATTGTTGGTCGTGAGTTTCGGGCACTGGATGACGTCAAGATCATCGTCAAAGACGACGATAGCCGCCTTCACAGTCCCATCTCCTACTGCTGCGCACTGGAAGACTCTTGCTCCACGGTAATCCTTCATCCTCCTCACTCCGCCCACATAAGGCTCTTGGACCAGAGCAAACGCGAGTTTTCGCTTACTGGCAGCTATCATGAGCTCCGTGGTCGCCAGTTGTTTCCTCTGGAGGTTCGCCTGGGCTACTGCATATTTGCTGGTGGAGCTGCCTGCCCCGGAGCGACTTGCGGCCATTTCAGCAGTACGCAACCTTAGCTCTGGCTAAGGCTTCCCACCTCCTGCGTACCGGGCATTCCGAGCTGAAGGCATTGTGCTGTGAATTGTCTGCTTTGCTGGCCGTGCAATTGCAGCATGTTGGTGGCGCTGCTGCCAAGTAATCGGCACATTGCGCCCTCATGTGCGGGCCACCACAATGGCTGCATTTTGGGAGGGTGTCCTTGCAGAACCTCCTGCCGTGTCCATACGCTAGGCACATGGAGCACTGCACCAGTGGAGATTGATCTGCAACCTTGATTCGTTGCATATCTATGTGCACAAACTCCCTATCCATTATGTTTTTGTAGATATGCGGGGACACCTTTAGCACGATGTGGTTTGTAAGCGGGTTTCTGCCCCGCTTTCTAAACCTGACCTCAACTCGGTCTTCCTCCTTGTCGAGGCTGCGAAACACCTCCCGATTCTGGTTTCTCAAGGCCATGAGGACATCCTCATTGGTGTTATATGATAACACGTCCTTGAGTACCAGCATGGGGTCGTGGTTCTTCACGTCCTCGACAATAAGTCTACCACCTGCACTCTCAAGCCGCTCCTTTACTTTCTTCCTCTCTTCCTCCGTTCTGCATCCTATTAGGACCTTCTTGTCCCTGACCTTTCTCACCCTCTCTACTGTCACCCAGCCGTCCTTGGCATTTACTGCTTTTCTCACCTCGCTTATCACCTGGTCGCTAGTGTGGCTGTCGTCTTTGGATGCAATCACGACAGAGTGTAAAGGGCTCATGTCGGATGTGCGTCTCCTAGACGGTACCGATGCCATACCAGCGTAGGTGACAGCTTGTGAGGTCGCATGTGTCACCACGGCTTCCCTTAATTTCTCCATTTCACTCATTGTTTTATCAATTTTCTTGCTCTGTTCCTTTATGATTTTTATCAAGTCCTCCCCCTCCTTACCAGTTAAAATCCCCTTTTCTTCTTTTCCCTCCGTTTGGATGCTTTCCCCTTTCCCTTGTGGTGTAATTACTGTTTTAACAGGTTCCATTGTGCTATCCTTAACCAGCTGGTACAGCTTCTCGACAGCCAAATTGATGCCCGCCTTTAGGTCTGACTTCAGGTTACGTGATTCGCTTAGGTGCGTCTTCGCTTTCTGAAGCCAGACTCGGGCCTCTTTGACTCTGTCACCACCACCCAAAGCCTGTTTTGGCGACCCGCCCGTGGCCTCCACGGATGCTCCACGCTTCGCCGTCTTGCCTGAAGGCATGGTGGCATTATCCAGCGGTCCGGGGAGGGCCACCGGTGTTTTTCCCGACTTTTTGGGAGAGACTTTAATGACAAAAGAAGTCGAGTTGAACTTTCCTCCGCCCTTTGTGCTCTCCCACTCGCCAATGCTCTTTCGGACATTGGGAGCCTGCGTCAGGCTTTTTGGTGAAGGCCCTGCCTTCTCCGTATCAATCGGGGAGTTAGATTTGAGATCAGAAGCATCCATCTTTCGAGGTGTATGCGCAATAGGCATACCGAGGAGCTCGTCGATAGGTACGTCAATAGTAAAATGTAGGCAGTTATACTAACCCTGTAAAGGGGGGATAGTAAAACAGTCTAGTCAGTCAGTAAAATAAATGCAAGTAGAAAAAACAAAAAAAAAAAAAAAAATTAATAAATAAAAATGCTATCCCAACAAAGCGGGGGTTGTGTCCTTAGTCATAAAAAGTGGTACGCCAAACGTAATTCGCTCTCTGTCTACTGAATTTACAGCCTTTTGTTCATATAAACAAAATGTAGAGTCTCAAACTCTACCTAGAGTCGGTCGGTATCTAATATTTATAATGCAGTCAATAGCTCTATGTCAATATCACTATAAAATATATATAAAATTCCAAGATATAGACCTTTTTGTTTTTCTGGAGCTCTATGTAGAGCTCTTATATGTCCTTATATATGGAGCAACCTACGCTAGTATCTATGAAAAAAGTCCTAACCTTCTAGGCCTAATAATGGCTGAGTTATGGTCGTTTTAAATTTTTCAAAATGGCTTCCAATATGGCGGCGCTTATTTTACAAAATTCATGTCTGCCTCAATTTCGAAGATATGGAGCTGCGGTTTCGACCAGAGTGGTGTGCAGACTGAGCTCTATGATTCTAGGTGGTCAAATCTAGGTGTTAGTTTTTGACTCTACATAGAGTCTTTTATGCACGAAACTGATTAAGCTGCGCACAACAACACTGGCATAGAAAACCGCAACTCGATACGACTTTCCTGTCAAAAGTTATAGCTAATTAAAATTTTTCAATATGGCCGACAAGATGGCCGCCGTTTTGCAAACTCCTCTTGTTTTTAAGATAAAGTACCCGTGTTTGGGCTCGTTGAATTGGGCTCTAAGAGCCAAAAGCGTTGCAATCCTTATTTTAATTTTATGTATAACCCCCGATTTAATATTACTCAAAAACTATAAATATTTTACAAAAAAATCACTAAAAATTTAGTTAGTCTATAAAAAATTTCACAAAAATTGTGACTTTACAATTAAATACTATATATTTTTTCCAAAAAAGAACTGTTAACCTAGCACCAATTTTAGGGGTAGCACGTGTGCACCCCTAAATTTTAAAAATTTTTAATTCAAAAACGGCTAAGCCGAAAAATTTGAAATTTGGAATGTTCTTAAAGCTAGATAAACACTATTAAAATGTACAATAATAATACTATGTCGTCGATCGTTTTAATAGGATTTTGATTTTTGAAGATTTGCAAAACTTTTGAAATTCAATAACTCCCTGTAGATTTAAGTTTTCTCAAGTCTGTAAACGGGATCCTGCTTCTCTCGATGCTTCCCAGCCCTTGAAGTGGTCTTCTCACGCCCGGCAGCCCTGGATGACGTAGCACGTGGCCACGTGGTTTTTCGTATTTTCTCAATTTCTCCGCGCGCGAGCGCAGGAAAAATCTGGTTGAGGGCTCAATTTATGGAGTCCCCTAAGGTGCAAATTTTAGAACAATAAAAATAGTATGTCGTCGATCGCTTTCCGTCAGCGTTTCAATTTAAAGGTTCAAATAACATACTTTTATTTCATTTTTCACGGTTTTTCACTGAAAATCACTGTTTTTCACTGCGATCCTTGACAACACTTAACACTATTATATGCACCTCACTTTTCCGCGTCCTTTGATGTATCGCACTGTACAATTGGGAAAACTTTTCCTATTTTTTTGATTTTTTGAGCGTGGAGACGTCTTTGAACTCAAGCGCTCGGGTCCACGGGGTTAGACCGATTCCGACATATGTATTGTAATTACACGACTGCAGTACAATCTCACCTACCAAAACAAAGCAACTCCAATTGTAAGGTAATTTTAATTTTAGAACTAGCTCAGGTAGGTGCCCAATATTTGAGAGTATAATGGTAATGCAGTGGAGCAAACATTGGCGGCAAGCTTGTTGGCTCGGGGCAAACATTTTAGCTGCCCGTGGTATGAAGTCGTTACTAACTGTACCGTGCCCTGATTATGTATATTGCTTTGTTTTGAGGGTGTGAAGGGTTGAACAAACAAAATCCTCAGCATCATTAGTATACATATGATGTTTGTCAATAATAAGTTATAACAAAGTTTAGAAAGACACTCGCTAACCGCAAAATATCTATAGTTACCATCACGGTATATGTGACTTATAGACTCTATGCATATCTATGCATCCGTTTAAGATAGATATCTACGTTGATGACTTTCCACAATCTATGTATGTTTCCTTTCACAACTTCCGTGGGGTGATGAGGAATCAATGCAAACACGGATGTCTTTTGCTTTCAGCTTTTCTGCAACCAAACCGAGTACATCACGCAAAAACCTGATACTACCGGGCTCCTTAATCGAGCCATCGTGCAATTTTGATGGATACTTTAAAGGACTAAAGATCAAAATAACCATGTGTAAAAGAAAAAGATTTTATGCTGTTTTGAAGTCGACATTGCTGGCCACCTCATTCTTTATTTGAACTCAAAACCATTAAAAAAAATATTCAGACATGTATACTAGTTCAGGTCAATCAAGTTCAGGTCGATTTAGGAGTGGCAAGAGTGTATCTTGCGACTCCTAAATCGACCTGAACTTGTTACAATTATCTCGGGTCGCTATCGACAGATTTCAAAACTATCGGAACTCTATTATCAGCAAAAACTGGATAACATAAGAAAAATTAATGGCGTGCACATATATGTGGCAACACAATCACTGCCCTTGACTTTTGCATGCATCATGCTTGGAGGCTGTCGGTAATCAAGTTCTTTTTTTTAGTTTTTAATATCCTACAGTTGACCCAAAGTACTCCTTTCTCTCCTTCCAACTCCCTCTGTCCAGAGCTGTCAAGGACCAATCTTTATCCCAAGAGTCCTGTTCATCCAGCCAGCTTTATATGGGCCTACATGTTGTTTGCCATTAAACGATCCCGTGGGCTGTAAGTTTGACCCACTGACCGTCTGACATGTGACAGATGTATTAAGCGTGGCAGCTCTTTTAGTGACATCAGTTATTTTAGTGATCGAATAGAATGTTGTATATTTTGCCCGGTCTACAAGTTTAAACCCAGGACACTCCGTTCCATCCAATATCTCACAATATTACATCGGTACGTCATCTGCCTGGCTTTTATCCAATTATGTAGAAGTCGGTTTCCAGAAATTTACCTGCAAAGACTGCGTATCTGACCTCCACAACCCATTTACTAGGTCATACGATAGTCCTTCATAAGATTGGTTGTCAAACTTTCTGACTACCCGTAACGACCATCGAAGGCCAGCCCGGACCAAAGGCTTACTTTCCGAACGTTCTCAATATGTAATAGAAAACCATACATCCACAAATCTAGCTTCGATCGGCCCCTGTGGCTATAGTTCTAAGCTTCTCAGCCCGGAGCCATTTTAGTATGAGAATAGTTGATGCCGTCATAAAATTGAAACTTGACGGTCAGCAACGACTGCCCCTGATTTGAGTATCATCAGCAGATGTGGGTGTAATAGGTATTCAAGTATCATACTCCACTACTATGTAGGATCTTATATTTGGATCTTACATTTTTACAGATGCATTCTTCAACGAAATACATTCAAAACTACCATCATCGTAGCACATATATGACAATATAACATTTTTAACAGTTCCATCCATACTAATATTATAAATGCGAAAGTAACTCTGTCTCTGTTACGCTTTCCCGCTTAAACCTCTCAACTGATTTTGATGAAATTTGGCACAGAAAATCTTTAGACCCTGAGAAAGAACATAGGCTACCTTTTATCCCGGAAAAATTTTATATTCCTGAGGGAAATCTAAAAAGCGCGATATAACCGAACTCCAGCCAGGCGAAGCCGCGGGCGGAAAGCTAGTATTCTATAACGGAGTACATAGCAAAAAGAAAGTTCTCCCAACACATAAATATTCCAGCCAGTAACATTACCGTGATGTTCTAGGACAAAAGTCAAGTTTTGTCCCAAACTACAAATTACTGTTGTTACGAAAACTTTTCAATTATGTAAACTTTACGCTACAGGCGACATCTCCTGTTTGCACTTTGTTTATGAATAAAAACTTGTTTGTACCTAGTTTTCTTATGTAGCTAAAGGTGCTAATGGAATATTGGAATTTTTTATAATAGATAAAAGCAAATATTATCTAATATATAAAATTTTACTGTCACAGTGTTTGTTCTTGACCTCTTCCAAAACGGCTGAACCGAATAAAAGTAATGAAATTTCGTATATATTATTGGTATTGGTCGCTTCCTATGGAGAAGAGCTGGTCGAAAACTACACGGTTACTCTTTTAAGAATAATCGGCTTTCACAATACTTTCATATCACACTGGTCACGGAAAGACATCGTAGATTTGCCAGCATGTAGCACGTAGAAATGTTCAACAGATCTAAAGTCTACAATTTTTTTTTTATATAAATTATTAACTAGCACTTGACCGCAATCCCGCCTGATGGTAAGCAGTGACGCAATCGTTGCTGGTAAAGCGCACTAGTTTATTAAGAGCCTATTCACTCTAGCCTTGAAGACACTCAAATTGTAGTCCACGGAAACACCGCCGCTGGCAAATTGTTCCAGTCCCTCGATGTACGCGGTATAAAGGAGGAGGCGAAACGCTTCGTCCGGATCGTAGTAGTGTTAACAACGTAAGGGTGGAAGCCGTACGACTGAGTCATCGTCCGATGGTGGAGTGGAGATGGGGAATTAAAATCATGCAATTCTCTCGCACACACAAAATGCATCTATAGAACACCGAGCTGGCTAATCTACGCTGTGCAGGCTTTATCAAAGGATAGATAAAATATACAGATAGATAAGTCCATTATTATCTGATGACAGGACCGCCATTACAACTAATAGTGTTGAAACTTGAATGTAATGTCTGATACATGTTAACTTCTGTATGCGTGCTAGAAAAATGGTAGATCATGACTCATGTCTTGTAAAAGTTAACAAAGACTCCATAAGTTGAACACCTCAATAGAATAGCCTTCAAATTTAACTCACATAACTCCAGTTCAATGTACGAGTGCCTATGTATAATTTGCATTAACTCGGCCAAAAAGTTAAAACTTGTAAAGCAAACAAAAGAGCTTTCAGCCCGCTTAGGAACCTCTAAAAAGCTAAAATATTAGGAAGCAGTAATCCATTATAGCTTCTATATCCCTTAAACAACAACTGCCTTGGTGTGGTAAGTAAAAAGAAAATTCGCCAAAGAAACCGGGAGTATGAAAAGTGTTAAATTATGCAGAAGGTCCGTTAAGAGCAAGACAGGGTGCACGCCTCCGTTCCGTTTGCGCATTCATTTATGAATAAATCCACCATTTGTTGGTCTCACGGCCCTGTAAGATGGACGACTGCGTCTCGACTACACACATACATACATTTGTAATGTACGTAGTCGCCCATTTCCAAGTTCGCCGAAGTGTTAACATTGTAAAGGCGTTGTCCTAATTGGCGTAGATCGCACGATGACACGATGCGTCCTCGTCGTGCGATGAGTTCAAACATACAGATTTCATCAGAGTGTCCTATATGAACCTCGCAACTAATCGTGCGAGCACATTAAAAGCTTAATAACGATCGTACGATATGTTTGATCGTGCGATCATATAATCAAAGCAACTGATCTCTTTTGAGTATCCTAATTGTTTGCCTACGCAATGCGTCGACGCGCGACGGATGCGACGTCATCACACGATGGACATCGCGCGATTTGTTAGGACACCTATTAGGTCATCGCACGACCACTTTGATCGTGAGACGAAAACGCATCGCGCCATCGTACGATTACTGCCAACTAGGACGCCGCCTAAG